>JAEMWC010000690.1:312500-315000 GCA_016490735.1 Pachyseris speciosa
TGAGGAGGTAATATTGGCAAAGTGGTCGTTGAACTGATTCGCTATTTCAGTGTTGTCGCTCACAATGTTACCGTTAACGCATAAGTGCCCAGGAAGATTTGAGCATTTTAGGGGACTGATATTACGAATGATTCTCCAAAGATTTTTAGGATTGTCAAGGTTACTCTTGATTGCATTGCGATAAAACACACGCTTCGCACTGCGTATCATATGAACTACTTTGTTTCTGGCGTACCGGTAGGCATCCCAGTTAGAGGAGTTGTTATGAGCTGAAGCTAATTTATGCACACCTATTTCAGCACTAAACCAATCAGGTGGCCGAGGTCGTTTGACACGACGGGACTTCACAGGTGCGTGTGTGTCTAGGACATCATTGAACAAAAGATACCATTGTTCAATAGCTTCACTTGGATCGTTAAACACCTCAAGTGTACTCCAGGGAGCACAAGAAAGGTCGTCTGTGAAAGCGTCAATAGAAAGCGATTTGCGTGAGCGAATATGCAGAGTTTTATGGCCGGGCTGTTTAAAAATATTACTCCTGGAATTCAAGGATACAAAAATAGGAAGGTGATCACTCAATGACAGCGGTAGAGTTCCAGAGTCTGTAACAAAGTCTTTCTGAGAAACAAACATGGGGTCCAAAAGAGAATTTGAAATAGGTCTGGTTGCTTTTGTTATTAATTGTTCAAAGCCCAGAGTTTGAAATATATTTAAATAGTTTTAGTTGCACTTGGTCTTGGCATTTCCAGCAGGTCATAATTAAGATCACCGAGGACGACTGTAAATAAGTTTTTGCAGTCTGAGTGAGATAGCATTTCTTCCAGGAGACCCGTAAAAGCAGCATTTGCGGAGGGAGGTCTGTAAACAAAACAAAACAAGCGTGACTTCGAACGGGGGAATTGAAGTTCAAGCCAAATGGTCTCGACCCCTTCAATTTCCAGATCACTCCGTCTCTTCACAGGAAGATGTGATGGAACATAGATCTAAATGAAGTTACCTTAACTTACTCCTTCGCTCCTCCTTCGCTCCTTCCTGTTAAAAATATGTGAATCCGCTGGCCAGTGCATAACGCTTGGCACGTATTCAGCTGAAAAACATGCCAACCAAATAAAATCCTAGAATCAAAAATTAGGGTCATAAAAGGGCCAAATGAAAACAGATTTCATCAAGATACCACAAAAGACTAACGAAAGATATACAGAAGAGGAGGAACTTGATCTTTTTCTTTTTGTCTTGGATAAACGGAACAGTACAGTATGGAATAGGCCCTTTATGCTTAAATTTGACCCTACAAAGACTTGATCGTGCGTAAAATATAACGCGTATCGCACTTCTCTTTTCTTTTGGAGGTTTTTGTAACGTAGGAACCAAACCACATACCCGCGAGTGGTTTACAATTCATTTTCCGAGTTAAGTGGCTCAAAGCCAGTGTGGTAACACACTCAACAAATACTTCTCGTCAATAGGGCAGAAACTTGCAACCGATATTCCTGAAGTTTACACTAATTTTTCTGATTATCTCGACCACCTTTGCGGAACAGTTTTTGTTTTGATCCAATTGTACCGCAAGAAATTGAAACAGAAATTACCCTGTTGCCATACAATAAAGCCCTGGGGCTTTATTCTACTCCTGTTAAACTGTTAAAACTTGCTAAATCAGTCATATCCATACCGTTAACCAAAATTTTTAACCAGTCTGTACTAACCGGGGTTTACCCTGCAAAACTTAAATATACAAAAGTAATTCCAGTGCATAAGGGTGAAGACGAGACGTTACCTGAAAACTATCGGCCAATTTCTTTGTTATCAATCTATAATCGTTTACTTGAGAAAATTTTATATCGTAGGCTGATAAAGTTTATAGACAAGAATGATATTCTTTATGATTTACAATATGGCTTTCGCAATAAACATAGTACCCAGCACGCGATTCTTGATATTGTGAACTCCATACATTCTAATATGGACAATAGAAAGTACTCTTGTGGAATATTTTTAGATCTTAAGAAAGCATTTGATACCGTTAACCATGAGATTCTTTTGACTAAACTTGAACACTATGGAATAAGAGGAGTTATAAATTCTTGGTTTAGATCATATCTTTCGGATCGCCGACAGTCGATTGAAATAGAGAAATGCATATCTGAAAATGAAACGATCGTATGTGGAGTGCCTCAAGGCTCTGTACTTGGACCCTTGTTATTTTTGTTATATATTAATGACATCCATAAATCTTCCAAGGAATTTACTTTTCATCTATTCGCAGATGATACAAGTCTAACTTATGCAAATGACAACTTACGTACTCTTGAACTAACTGTCAATAATGAACTTGAGAAAGTAAGTGCATGGCTTAATGCTAACAAACTAACGCTCAACGTCAAAAAGTCTAATGATGTAATTTTTCGTCCGCGCCAAAAAAAAAACTTTTCATTCCTCAAATTAAGATTTTTAATCCAACTTTAAATACTCGAGTAACTCTTGAGATGAAGGACTTTGT
>JAEMWC010000690.1:320000-365000 GCA_016490735.1 Pachyseris speciosa
TAAGAAGCGTTATTCTTGGGAAAATGGCTCAGGAAAGATTAAATGTCGACTAGATTTCTGGCTAATTTCGAAACAATTACTGACACGCGTTACTGAAACGGATATCAGCGCTTATTATGACTCAGATCACTCGCCTGTCACCATCTTGTTGACACCAGAAGATCAAGGCGTACCTAGAGGACCAGGGTTTTGGAAGTTTAATAATTCTCTGCTTGAGAATGAAGAATTCGTTACAAAATTGAAGTTTTTAATCCTAAATGCTAAAGAAAAGTACAGGGAAGTTACTGATAAAAGGCTTTTTTGGGAAATGATAAAAATGGAAATAAGGATCTTCTCCATTCGATTTGCTAAAAGAAAAGCTAAGGAAAAAAGAGATATGGAATTCGAACTTCTCCGAAAACTCCAAGATCTAAACGCTCGTATTGATGCTGCTCCAGAAGGAAGTCCTCTAGCGAACGAGGCAAAAAAGATAAAAATTAAATTAGATCAAATGGCCGAGGAGAAAACCAGAGGTTGTATTGTCAGAAGCCGAGCTCGATGGTATGAATCAGGAGAAAAATGTAATAAATATTTTCTCAACCTTTCGAAAAGAAGTTACAATAAAAGACACACTAAAAAATTGAAATCCTCGGCGGGGTCTACAATAGAAGACTCGAAAATTATCTTGAATGAAATGAAGAATTACTACCAACAATTATATACTTCCCAAGGCCAACCCTCCCCTGACCAGCTATCAGACGTTCTTAATTCTGGACCTTTACCAAGACTAGACGATGTCTCACAAAACCTTTGTGAAGGTTCCATTACTGAAGCTGAATGCTTATCTGCCATTAAAGCTTTTCAACGTAACAAGACTCCCGGAACAGACGGTCTAACAGCAGAATTCTATCTCTGTTTTTGGAAGGAGATTTCTTACCCTTTGATTGACTGTCTCAATCACGGGGCTCTACAAGGAGAACTTTCCATCTCTCAGAGACAAGGAATTATTTCGCTAATCCCAAAAAAGGATAAGGACCTATTGTCCCTTAAAAATTGGCGTCCCATTTCGCTTTTAAACACAGATTACAAAATTGCTACTAAATGCATTGCTAAACGGCTAGAGAAAGTTCTTCCTCTTCTTATAGGAAGTGATCA
This sequence comes from Pachyseris speciosa, assembly GCA_016490735.1. Taxonomy (NCBI): domain Eukaryota; kingdom Metazoa; phylum Cnidaria; class Anthozoa; order Scleractinia; family Pachyseridae; genus Pachyseris; species Pachyseris speciosa. The sequence goes on from JAEMWC010000690.1 coordinate 321,135, forward strand.
AACAGGATACATTAAGGGCAGATTCATTGGCGAAAACATCCGTCTTATTTCTGATATTATCGCACAACATGAAAATGACCAAGGAATGATTTTCTTTCTGGATTTTGAAAAAGCGTTTGACTCGTTAGAATGGGACTACCTCTTCCGGGTGTTAGAGGAAATGAACTTTGGTCCAAGCTTTCGTAACTGGGTCCACACATTTTATCATAATATCTCTAGCTGCATTGTAAACAATGGACACGCTTCGGAATTCATCCCCCTAAAAAGGGGAGTGAGACAAGGGTGCCCGCTTTCCGGGATGCTTTTTATTCTTGCCGTAGAGCCTCTTGCTATTCAGATCAGAACAAGCAAATCGATCAAAGGTCTTAAAAACGGAAACAAAGAATCTAAAGTCAGTCTATATGCCGATGATACCACTGCTTTTATTCATGACGACTCGTCCGCAGTAGCCCTTTTCGCTTTGCTTGATCGATTCAGTACGCTATCCGGTCTGAGAATAAATAAGTCGAAAACTGAAGGGCTGTGGCTGGGATTGTGGAAAAACAGATTAGGTAATGACGAGCCTTTTGGAATCTCTTGGCCGAAGCAATACGTCTCCTCCCTCGGCGTAGTTTTCGCTTATGAAACGCACGTCGGCGAGAAAATCAACTTTGATGAACGGCTTGTTAAAATGAAAAAGGTGTTTCATTGGTCGGGTCGGCGCTTGTCAATCCTGGGGCGAATTGCTATTGTCAAAACATTAGCACTGTCTAAACTTGTTTATAATTGCTCTGTACTTGATACTCCGACCGATTTTGCTAAAGAAGTTAATAAGGTAATTTTCCCTTTCATATGGAACTTTAAGCCTGATAAAATCAAAAGAAACACACTGACAGGCCCAATCTCCAAAGGTGGCCTTAATATGGTCAATTTCGCGGACGTAGAAAAATCTCTTAAAGCTGCCTGGGTAAATCGCTATTGTTCATCGGATGGTCATCACTGGTGCGCGCTTCTTGATTCTCATCTTGAAAAATTCGGAGGCTCTTTTTTGTTTCAGTGTAATTACGATTTGAAATTCTTAGATCTAGAGGGTCTCCCCTCTTTTATAGGAACATTTTAACGGTCTGGCAGATTCTTCATTCCAAGGTATCCCTTAGTGTTAATGAAATTAAAGCGGAAATACTTTGGAATAACCGCTTTATTAAGATCGGCGGAAAGACGGTTTTTTATAAAGCATGGATTAGCAAAGGCATTTTAAGAATTAAAGATATCCTCAATGTTCACGATAACTTCCTCTCTTTCCAAGAGCTTAAAGATACTTTTCACATTCGTGGTACCTTTCTTGATTACGGTGGTCTTTTGGCCGCGATTCCTAAAGATTGGAAAAATGCTATCTTACATGGCAATCAGGAACACACCAACGAACCAAAGGTAACACAACTAACCGTTGGAAATGCTTCAGCAAAATATGCTCGACTAATGTTTGCTGAGAAATCATTCTGCCCTCCATTAATTGAATCCTATTTAAGAGAACAAACATTCACTCCTAGTGCCGTATATGAGCTTCCATTCAAAATCACCATTGAAAATAAGCTAAGAAGTTTTCAGTTCAAACTCATCCACAATATTCTTCCGACCAATCAACGCCTTTGGAAAATGAATGTTAAATCTTCTCCAAAATGCGAACAATGTGATGCTCCTTGTGAAACTATTAGTCATATTTTTTACGAGTGTCCTGCGGTAAAAGGTTTTTGGGAAAAAGTCATAGATTGGTGGAATCGTAAACGTTCTGAAAACATAAATCCCAATTCAATGGAAGTTCTTTATGGATACAAACCTGGATCTAACACCTTTCATACTTTTAACCATTATCTCTTAATTGCTAGATATTACGTTTACTTAGCTAGAAACAAGTTTGAGACCCCAGAGCTGGAAGTTTTCATTGTTCTCCCGGAAATTAAAATCCAGTGCGAAAGAGAAATCGCAATAACAAACGGAAATCTTAACAAATACAGAAATAAGTGGACCACGCTGTGCATTTCTGATTAGTGTTGGATTTATAGTAATTTAGAAAACATTTTTCTATTTGTTCTGCTTGTTGTTGTTAATGTGTTGAACATTCGCAGTTCGCTTTTTTTTTGCTTGTTTGTTCATTTATTTATTTATTTATTTATTTATTTATTTATTTTTTAACTGTTTCGCCTCCTTTTTATTTGCCGCCCTGTTATTGTAAAGTTTATTGTAATGTGATGTTAAATGATGTTTAATAAATAAATTATTATTAAAAAAAAAAAAAAAAAAAGGAGAAGCTCCATTTTGATACCAACTGACACGGAAGTTAGGAAAGATGTTGGCTAGTTTTCAAAAGAAACCGTGATGTTGCATCCCGGTGCGTCCGAAGCAGAACGTTACTTTACGAACTGATCATGACTTGGTAAAATAAGCCTTGACCAACATCAGAAGCACAACACTAGGTGATTCGCTTCCGTCATCGTTCTTTACCCGTTCTTCAGGAAAAGAAAATTTATAATTTAACATTTCACATTAAACATTAATTAACAATTGTAAATAATACTTAAAACTAAACGTCAAAACGACGAAACAAAACATCATGTAATTAAAAAACTACCACTAACTGCTAACGTTTTATTAATAACCTCACAACTTTGGATTTGAAAATGTTCACGATGGGCGCCGAGCGAACCTCTAAAGGCAGAATGTTCCAGTTATCAACCATCTTAAGGCATTATTCCTGGCGAATCTCTTGTTGAAATAACTTTCTGGCTTGCTGGTATATCGGAGGATAATGTCGATGGCTGATAGATTGTCCTCAAAATTTCACGGTTGCTCTCGAAGCTTCGCTTCTCGGTCAACTGTTAATTTTTAGGACAACTGATCTATCGGTCATCTATCAGCCGCGGACATTATCCTCCTCAGCCCCGAGTCTGGGTAATTGTCGAGAGTTGAGAGTCGAGACTCACATGTCAGTCTCGACTCTCGACTCTCGACAATTACCCAGACTCTCCTCCGCATAAAGCAAAGATTGAGCCCAAGCATTAGCAGCCATGGACAGCTGTTTCGGCCTTGTTAGGCCTCATCAGCATGGCATAGCTAATGCTCAGGCTCAAGTACCCACATATCACCTTGTGGCCTTAGTGCCTTTTGAGTGGCCTCAGCTTACTTGATCACATTAATTTGTGAAGTATCCTTGTCACTCCAGCCACATCCCACAAGCTTTACGTTTTCATTGCGTGTTTTATTGATATGTGGGTGCTTGAGCCTGAGCATTAGCTATGCCATGCTGATGAGGCCTAACAAGGCCGAAACAGCTGTCCATGGCTGCTAATGCTTGGGCTCAATCTTTGCTTTGGTAGATTTAAGGGGTAATGCCCGCTACCTTGTGGCCTTAGTGCCTTTTGAGTGGCCTCAGCTTACTTGATCACATTAATTTGTGAAGTATCCTTGTCACTCCAGCCACACCCACAAGCTTTACGTTTTCATTGCTTGTTTTATTGATATGTGGGTACTTGAGCCTGAGCATTAGCTATGCCATGCTGATGAGGCCTAACAAGGCCGAGACAGCTGTCCATGGCTGCTAATGCTTGGGCTCAATCTTTGCTTTGGTAGATTTAAGGGGTAACGTCCGCTACCTTGTGGCCTTAGTGCCTTTTGAGTGGCCTCAGCTTACTTGATCACATTAATTTGTGAAGTATCCTTGTCTCCTCCGCATATACCAGCCGCCCGGAAAGGGGTTAATTTACTAATTATGTCATGAATGCCACAGAATATGTTAGACACACATATGTGAAGCTTTATCAGCAAATTTCAGTGTTTGTTCATGTAAGTGATTGGCTTCTGAAATATGTGAATATAGTAGTGATGAATGTAGCCGAGTTTGAAGAATTTGTTTGATACAGTTTTGAGAAAAATCTATGCAAATGTCACAAGTAATGTTGAGATTTTTTAATTGCCACAATTAATTCCCATTTTTTTAAGCAATAAGCTATTTTCTTATTCATTATTGTTTTAATATTGAAAAAGTAACCACTGTGAAGTAACCAGCTTGATATCTTTTTGTACTTGATTCAATTTGTTACTTTCAGTTTTTATTTCAGTTTTGGAACTAATATTTTTTTAAATAGCTTATCTGACTTCTCTGCAAACATTTTTTTCACCCGTATCACGTTCACGTTATTCATATATCATTCACAATTTATTCTGTCTATTCAGACCCTGCACACCATGTTTTTTTTTTCAGTATTTCTCGTCCCTATTCCAGAAAAATAATGGTCTGTCCCTAAAGAGATCTCTGTCACCGCATGGACATAAAAATAACCGGGAAGTGACTTAGCAGAAAATAAACTGTTCTCCTTCATGCACTGATAGTTGTTGAAACTTAAAAGGTTATGAATAAATTGACAATAGGGGGCGCTTTTCATTTGCTATGTGGGCCTAGGGGTGGGCGCTTATTCGGAGGAGGTGGCTTATTAGAGCGTGGATGCTTATTCAAGGAAATACGGTGTACATGTATAGACCTTTTTCATAATGGCGGACGATTTTAATTATTCTTTTGTATATATGTTAATTAGCCCTACTAACCTCACTTTAATGAAAAAATTCTATTGAATTTTGCACATGCTGACGAGGCTAGTAGGGCTCATTATCATAAGAATAAAAGAGTAATTTGTCGGGCGCCATGATGAAAAGGGTCTATAACCATTCAAGGGCTTTCAATAAAAATGTGACATCAAAAAGAAACCGCCTTTGTAACTTCAACAAGCGCTCAAAACGACATAGTTTGCTTCCGTTTACATTGGGAAAGATTGGGACCCTTGTCGGCGACCTTTGCGGAAATGGCGGTGAAATCGAAACCATAAAACAATGAAGTTCTATTCTTCAGAAAAGAAACTGGATACAGGATCGGTATCGCATTACTCATAAACTGACTAGTTAAAACTGAAAATTCACAAAGCGAGAGGCTTTTAGTATCCCGCAGGCGCCACAAGAATAAAGCAATCTCGTGACTCATGTACTTAAGAGTGAAGATTTGCGTCTTTCCTGTTGATTATAAAAGTCGGTAAACAAGTTATTGGGTGAACCAGGCAATTTGCAATCGGTTGCGTTGTGTTCTCGCGCGAAAAGCGTGGCGTGCGCGACCGGCTCAGCGTTGGACTGGATGTGAGGAAATACGTCATAATCAGGGGTGGTGACGACATGAGACTTCGCTCACTATTTTTCTACGGCCATTTTGGTTAACCGGCAACCGTTCATATTCTCGGAGTTCTTGGAGATCTTGGATTTCCTAACAGTAACTGACGTATTCCATTGAAAAGTATGGAACTTCTAGATTGTAGAGGTTGAGTGGTAAGGTAAGAATTGCGTGATAATTGAGTTTTATTGGGTACGAAACCAACCTCACTCTGATATGATTCAGGTAGCACCACTTTGAGAGTTCTTGCACCTTTCCATTCTCCCAGTGACTAAAAATTTCAAGATCTTGGTAGACCGTACACTGTTTGAGCTTACGGCTCTTCGAATGTGCTCTGGTAGCAGCTTTTTGCTTTGGTACTATGACTTAACTGCAGCATTAGCGCACGCACTGTAGGCATGTAACTTAAGTTTAAGGTGGCCGAGTCCATCTTGCATTTACAAGTTTGGTTAGTTTCGGGATGCCAGTTGCAGTGATCTCCTTTCTGTTCCTCTATCTTCCTTCCTACTGGTTATTTAAACAACGATTTACACGAAAAAGTCGTATTTCCTAGCTTGATCATGATAACGATCGACCATAAGCTTACCTATTAAGGAAATAGTGAGGAACTATAAAAAAATTGAGCAAATGGATATGTTACCGTGTTTGTACAGGCGCTTCATAATGTAGTTTAAGATTCTCAGAAGAAATGTCAGACTTGGTCGGTACTGAGCTTTTAGATCTTCATTTGGTTCAAAGAGTGGTATCGACATTTTAAGTGTCAGTATTAAATGTGTTTTAGAAGGAGAGTGAGACCTCGCTATTAGCGGAAGTAGAGTATCTGCGAATCACGTCGGAATATTGGACTCCTTTGCAACCTCTTATTCTTAATTGCGAATGCTTGCATAGGTTAGTTTCATAGAAATGCTCGGGTTTTAAAGTTTTTTCTTCTTGCATCTCCCTTTCCATTAAAGAAGAAGTCAGCTCGCAAATTGACTTTTAATCATGGTATTTATATTTAGTAACTTTTTAAAATATAAATGGTATTTATGATCACACTGACAAAGTAGTTCCTTACCCTTCAGCCAAGAATTCCCATGTAGTCACACAGTTAACAATGATATTGTCTCACAAGGAAATCAGATTCATTACATTAACTTCAGAAAATATGGATAATCTCCTAATTACTGTTGATCTGATATCAGGTTTCATGTTACTATTGTAATTTATTCAGTGTTTTGTTATTACTATTAACACCCTTCTTTTATTGCAACAATCTCATTGGAAGTATTCATTGTGGCAAAACTCACTTTTACATTCCTTTAATAATAATTTTAATAATAATGACGATGACGATGACGATGATGATGATGGACATAATTGTGGACATAGCTATTCCCGGAGATAGTAACGTATTGCAGAAAGAAACTGAAAAGTATGAAAAGTACCAAGACCTAGCAAGAGAGATTAATTAAAAGGATCTGGAAATCAAGGACAAAAGTGGTGCCAGTGGTTGTAGGTGCATTAGGTTCAGTGTCAAAGAAGCTGGCAGGCCACTTGGAGCAACTAGGAATTAAAAACCAAACAAGAGCGATGCAAAAGTGAGCACTCCTCGGATCGGCACATAAAATTATCCTCAGAAAAGTGCTGGAAGTCTGAGGTCTCGGGATGAGACTTGACTGGATATTTCTTCCCAGGGAAAACCCCTGTGCTAAATTCTAAATAATAATAATAATAATAATAATAATAATAAGTATATAGCTATTGAGAGATGAAATTGCAAAAGTCTGGCATATGCGAAAAATCATTGTAGTGCCTGTTGTTATTGGGGCCCTTGGAGCCATATCAGTCAACTTTAACCCATTGACTACCGCAGGTTTTTACATTTTCGGAGTGATTTTCCACCTATAAACGATGAATAGCAATTCGTGACTCTTTATTTGAACTACCAGGGAAAAGTGGTGCTGTCCTAAGCCACTGGAGGCTCAAGGTTTCTGAAAACGTCATTTTGACGTAGCTATTTTTTATCCGTGAAGCGACAACAATGGCCCAAGTTCGGTTTGCTTGCGATTTCTGCTAAATTTACAGCCATTTTTCATCTTTAGCGGCTGCCTGATGAGCATCATTAAGCGTGACGGTAGCTAAGAGTCCACTTTCTCAAAGAATTGAGCAAGGTGATGTACTTTGTTGTTGAATTTGGCTTGTTACTCGACGAACTGGGAATTTGGCTGGTCGAACACTTAGTACCTTTGGGACTCGACTATTGATGAATTTCTTGACCTACCGCCACATATTTTGGAATTTGTGTACTGAAGATGACTACGAGCAGGATATTTTGGCGGTAGGTCGGAGTGGCTGTAGACTTAGTTTATATGTGAAAGAATTGGGGGAAGGAACGGGCGCTGTCAAAAATTCTCATTAGTTCCCAGCATGCAATACGCTCAAGATGTTGAAAATGTCGGGAAGGCCCGAATGCACTGGAACAAAAGGCTGTATCTACGCTCGGGAGAAGAATATGAACAAAAAAAGTCATTTCTAAGCTAGAAAAAGGACTGAATTTTGTTATGATGGTTGAATTTTGGTTTTTGGACGATGATTTCCCTAAAAAACATCAAGGCAAAAAGGAGCATTTTTGTTGTTTCTCTTTGACGTTAAAAACGGCCAGTTTCGTTCTTGTCCAAACTCAAGAGGCCATATTTGGTAAAAATTGCTACGTTTCTTGCATTTATTGGATATCCAAATTTAAAGGGCATTCCATTTCGTGCTCACAATTAACAGTTAAGGCAATATTCGTGCGATTGAGAAAGTTGCAATGTTTTGAAACATGGGAGTTTTTTACGGCCGGTTTTGGCCGGCACGGGTGCCAATGGGTTAAGGAGTACATGAAGCGAATCGGTGTGAACGTGAGGTTGGAAGTGATCCAGAAAACAGCATTGCTGGGGACGGCAAAGATACTAAGGAAATAACTGTCCCTGTAAGAAGAAGGAAAAGAGAGACCTGGGACCCGTGGTGACTTGTTGTAACCCGCTCCCAAGGACTTACCCAGGCTGAATATCCTACCTGAGTCTATAATGAATGGACATCATCATCATCATCATCATCACCATCACCATCACCATCACCATCACCATCACCATCACCATCATCATCATCATCATCATCATCATCCATCATCATAATAATAATGATAATAATAAATTGAACAAACACTCCTCTAGTGTCTAAGAACCATGGTTTGGTTCTGGCCCTAGAAGGTAAATGTGGACAAGTAATAAAGTGAAGTAAAATAATAATAATAATAATAATAATAATAATAATAATAATAATAATAATAATAATAATAATTTCCATAGTAAAAGTATAAAGTCAATAAAATAATAATATTATTACATACATACTTTATTTGATAAGTATGTAATGGAGTCTTGAAAAGGGATTCTACTATACAAGCAAGATGCCTGTTGGAATTTACATACGTGTGATGCACAATTTGATGGAAAGATTAGTTTTGATGACTCACTGCAGTGAGATGTTTTGTCTGTCATAAGCACAAAGGACCAATGATAACACTCAACAGAATCCTTTTGCTGTCAATCAAAGGCTATGGATGATGCAAAACATTACAAGTGAACACACTCGCTGATTTGATTCCTGATTTGATTCCTGAGTTTGAGGTCTGTACTGTAAAGTAATGCAAGCAAATTGCGAGACACTTTCGAGCGAAGAATTTATTCTCTTGAACTGACGATTTTCACAGACTACAAGCTTTGCCAATAACCTGTTTTTAATAAGTTGTTTGGGAATATTAAAACGATGATGAAAAATATAAAAGCATGGTACAAATTCACATTCAAACCTGTAATGTTTAAAGTGGATTTCCAGAAGCTCTCAAACAGTCTACAGCCCTTGAGATCCAATCATTTGCACTGTCTAACCGATCAGTCCTTGAAGCGGGATTTCTTCATTATAAATAAACTGACTTCCACAGTTTAAGCTGTTGGGTGTTTCATACAACTTATTATTTTGATTTACAGTTTCAAAAATCGGTGTTTTTGTTCTGAGTCTGCTATCTTGTAAATTCATGCATATAGGAAGCCATTTTGAAATGGGGGAGCCGGTGAGGTTTACTTGTCTTTAATTCAAATTTTATAATGGCTGTTATGATCAACCACCTTGGCCGATATCCTCTGGTGATGGCGATGTGGCAGCAAATGTGAAAATTCATGGCGTTACTTTAGGTCATTATGAGCAAGCTGCTTACAATTTTTTTGGCATCGATCTTCAAAAATTACCTGGCCTTCATGTGCCCAAGGCTTGATGGCCAGAGAAGCATGGAAGTGGGAGAAAATGGACAAAATTCAGAAGGCATTCAGCTGCGGCAGCTGAATTAATTGCATGCCTTGTTCTTATCTTATACTATTTTTGGAGGGTGGGGGGTTCAGCGGCAAGCGACTCAAAACACCATAAAAATGCAAAAAAAAAAAAAGCACCAAGTGATCTTTAGGCTTACATTATATCTACATTTGGGATTAAGAGGTGCAAAATTCGGTATTTTATGAAGCATTTGTCCCGATCACTTGAATCCAGCCAAGAACAGCCATTTCAAAATAGAGAGAATGTATGAGATCAAATAGTGTGCGTGACGTCATGCAGTTCAGATTGTCTGCCTGTGCAATGACTAGAAATGCTGCTGTTTGAATGAATGTTGGGATGTTTGTATTGCAGTAAATTTGCGTAAAGTAATAAAGTTTGGTGCACATTGTTTCAAAAATTTTGTGTTAATTTGATGTATGTAAACCTAACTTTTGGAAAATTCACATTAATTTTGTGTAACGTAAATTTTCTTTGTATTGTCAACATGCATCATTAATATCCTATAATAAGGTAAATGTGAAAGGTAGGAAGGAGTGTTATTAATCAGACATTTATAAGTTAATAAAAGAATATTAAATCTGATTCTGTCAGTGTTCCTCTGGCAGCCAGTGTAGTTCCTTCAAGATAGGTTTTCATAGGTGAAAGAATGCTGATTTGCAGATGATATTAACTCGAGGTTCCATGGAGATGAATAAGTCACAGTTTACACCTCAATATAATTCACTTGTCAAGATTAATTTAACCCATTGTTTTTTTTGTCTGAGACAGTTGTATCTCTGTGTTAAGACACCATTCAATATCTCAGCCCTGTATGCACTTACAAACGTTTGTTTTTATTTTTGTTTTTATTTGTTATTTTATTTATTTATTTATTTTTTAGGTGCATCGATTTTTAATTCCTTACCTTTTAGTCTAAGAAGTATAAACTCTAGAGTCTTATTTAAGAAAGAGCTGGAAGATTTTTATTTGTAAGGTTTTTAGTATTAAATAATTTTATAGTTTTTACTAGAATTTATTCACTTGTAATTAAGTTACAGTCAAGTCAGGTCAAGCGTACCCCCTAGATTAAATTAATGAGTTGATTATTTGAACATTGAACCTGTTAGTCGTTTCGAATAATGCAGTCATTTTTCAAATATTCGAATCAAACTTTGATTGCTGATTGGACTATGCAAACAAAAGATGCTCCTTATATGGGAAATCCAAGCACGAGAGCTATGTCAACATGGCATCCAATGGTGAGGGCAAGTGATAGGTGAAAAACTGTATTGTAAATGTTATTATCGAGAACTTTTTTTGCTTTCTACATCCCATGGAGCTTGAAGAAGATGTATTTGTGATAAAAGGATTTCAGGCAAAGTTTTAGCAAGCATTCTCGTCAATATTTTTGGTTGTTTGCAACGCTGTATGCTATCAGCTGCATATAGCTTCGCCTGATACAAATTTATTATTTCAGGATTCCTTGGAAAGAACTGAATGTTGTTGGATTTTAAAGGTCTTGTTGGTCGAACGCATTTTTCAAACACATCTATGGACATAGCCCAATCAGCAACTGAACTTTGATTTGAATATTTCAAAAAATGATTGCATTATTCGAAATGACTAATGGGTTCAATGTTCAAATAATCAACTCATTAATGTAATCTAGGGGGGTACTCTTGACCTGACTCGACTGTGATGTATTTATAATTAGCAGGACTCTGTTGATAACAGTACTCTGCTGTACTGAAGGGCTATCATGATAAAATATTTGATTATTATTATTATTATAATTGTTTTTCAGGTAATACAAGGAACTGTTGAAGGGGAGTAAGTCAATTGAAAGACAAAAAATGCCTCCACCTCCCCCTCCAGGACCACCCCCTCCCCAGCACCCAGGCAGTCTGGTCCTCCACCCAAGTCCTCTGGGAAGCCGCCTGAAAGGGGAGCTCTGTTGAATCAGATCCATAAAGGTGCCAGGCTTAAGAAAGTGCAAACAAATGATCGCAGTGCTCCATCTGTAGGTGGAGGTATGTACCCTGCTGTTACCCAATTCTCTGTAATAGGTATTTAAGTATCAATCAAAAATGACATTGACATGTTCTGAGTTTTACAAGTACCTGCCCACATTAACACATTAAAATAACCTTTTTCAACTTGGTATTTCTTCAAAAGCTTTGAAATTTTCTGGGGTTTGTATCTTTTGGGGGTTGGAAGACAAATGCTTTAGTGCTGGTGAATACTCAGGGCAACATGGCATAAAAATGGTTAAGATTTAAAGCTGCAAGCTTGTGGGGACGTGTGAAAGAAATGTTGGTTTTTTTAACCCTTTCCTGCCCGTGAGTGCCAATTGGCACTTATAGATTTTACTCTGTCTAACGCCAGACGATTTTACTCGTCAATGGGGAACCCCTTGGGCAGGAGAGGGTTAACATCATCAAAAACTATGTCCCCATTTAACCCTTTCCCGCCCGTGAGTGCCAATTGGCACTTATAGATTTTACTCTGTCTAACGCCAGACGATTTTACTCGTCAATGGGGAACCCTTGGGCAGGAGAGGGTTAATATATCATTTAAAGGGAAACTACACTTTTGGGAAAAAATTTACATTACTGGTGAATCAATGAGTAACAAGTTGAAATAACTTGTTACTGCACAAGAAATTGGAAAATTGTCCACAGTTAAACCTCCAACAATCGGGCATCCTTTTGGAAATGACTTCTTTGTAGGGTTTGTTTATCAAGTAGGGGTTCATCACAAATAGGAAAAAACTGTCTGAAACATCGATTTTGATTGCTTGCTAGCATACCTAGAGACTAGCGACAATAATTAATTACACATTATACAGCCTGTTTTCCACAGCTTCGTGAACAGAATAATGAATCAACGTAAGATTGTTCTCAATCTATGATTTCCAGCAAAAGGGCGTTGATGAGTCAGTGAGTTCAAAACTGTTGAAAAGTTTATGAATCTGTGATCCCACAATTTGGTCAAAATGGCTTAGGAATAGATAAGGGTCACTAGCATTCGCAGGTGTATCTACAAAGACCTGGTAAATAAACAACTAATCATTTGTAACTTTTTCTCGTAGTTAAACCAAGCCCAAGTGGTGGTGGTGGTGGTGGTGGTGGCAGTGGCAGTGGTGGCATTGCATCTCCCATGGGAATGGGTGGTCTGTTTGCTGGGGAATGCCAAAACTAAAATCAGCTGGAGAAAGGGGCAGGCCAGGAACAGGAGGTACTAGTTAACTCTGATAATGAAAAACGCATTTAAGGAATTCCTGGTAGGTTTCCCTTTGGTTTCCTTTACCCATATTTACTCTAGCAGCTGTTGAGGTGATTTCCTGCAGTTGTAGTTCTGCACTGACTTGAGCTGTTGACAATAGCTTTTGTGATCTCCCTAGGCTCATAAGAAATCAGAGGCTTTTCCAAATTTTATGATGTCAGAACATACCAAACAAAGAAAAACCAATAAAATTGGTCTAAATTTGCAATATGTGTGCTGCACTCCACTTATTCATTTGTTACACTTATCTTGTGACTTGTTATTTTTTACTGTCCCACTGAACTGCTCTGACAATGTCTTCTCACAAAAGTATCTGACTGAGCCATAATATATGCATTCCCAATTTTACTCCAAGTAATTTTTACAGTCAGGAAAGTGAAAATATAAAACGTTGGACTGAAAGAAACTTGAGCTATTGAAGAGTAATAATATGGCATGAATATAATTTAGTTCTGATGATGATGACAATGATGATAGTAGTAGTAAAAATAATTAAGTCTTCATCATGTTAGACACAACAGTTGTTTGGCTTTACAATGCTCAACAACTTAATAACTAGAATTTGAGGACTTTTGGACTAATTGACCAGTTAGCTCAGTTGGTAGAGTACCGGATTACCGTGCAGGAGGTCGCGGGTTCACACCCCGGCCGGACCAACACTCAGGGTCTTAAAATAATTGAGGAGAAAGTGCTGCCTTTGTAATGACATCTACAAATGGTTAGACTTTCTACTCTTCTCAGATAAGGACGATAAACCGTGTGTCCCAACTCACAGTACTTTCACTTAATCTGACTCCATGGGACGTAAAAGAATCACAAGGGATGTAACAAAGCTCTGGCTGTGACCACCACTAGTGTCTGTCCTAATTTGATTTGAATTCACATTATGGGGGCACGTATTGGTTGATTCATTAATTAATTGTAGACTGCCATGAGACTAAGTGATGTGAAAGGTATAGGGGGATTCATGCTTACGTCATTGTTTACATTTCTGCTCATTTGCATATGGCTTTGCTTACAGAACGAAACGTGTTACATGTGATTTGACTCCAGGCAGCTAAAGAGCTAGTGAAATTTAATACATTGTGAAAGTTTTAGCTCTTTAGGTGTAGTATTCGAGGAGATACATGTATTGTCTTCCAAAAACTGCAAAATTTCTGTGTGGCAAAAGCACTAATGAGCTCATACATTGTTTGCAAAATTTTGAGTTTTTAAACCCGCGTTGCACAAAAAGTATTCAATACATGAGGCTCATATTCATTGGCAGAGTTATTCATACTATGACCTTTCAATATTCAGAACTGATTTAATAATATTGTAGCTACATCAGAAACTGAATTGTTCATGCTAATGAGGCAAATATTGTAAACAAGGATTCCCCTATATAAATACATTACCATTACCATTACCATACACCGTATTCAAAAATGGCGGCCACACGGAACGATCTGGGTTCCAAAACATGAAACCGAGGTTTGGTAGGCCAGAAGATCTTGATAGAAATGGCGTCGTCTAGCAATGCGGCTGTTGACGCAGTAATTCTCACCGAGGATGACATTCCCGGGGCCTCTTTAGCTGGAAGAAACCCTTCTTCGCTGAAAAATGAAGAACTGAGGTTTTGGTTGCGTTGTCGTGGGGACTCGCTTAAAGGTCTTAAGACGAAAGCTATGCTCGTAAAACGGTAAGCACATGAGGTTATTAGCTTGAGCTTAAGTTATCAATATTTTTTGTTTAGCCATAAAGATGACATGGTTTTTACGCTTTTTGTTGCAGTGTGGAGGAATACATTAAGAGCAGAAGAGATAAAATGGTGATTGATCCCGATCCAGGCGAAATTTATACCAAAAGAAAGAAGAGAATATCGAATGCCCCGAGCAACACCCTTTCATCGTCACCTAGTGTTAAGTACCCAAGCGATGGCTGGGGAAAGTCTCTGGAAAGGATGCCATCATTTACGCGCGCTGAGATGAATCAAAATAATATAGCAAATTCAGGGAAAAGGGTGGCAAACACCGAACATCACTCGATTCCAACCAATCTGAGGAAAGCAAAAACCTTTCTAAACGATGAGTACTTGAAGGATATCGAAGCTAACAGTGACCAAAGGTATTTCTATCTAAGAACAAAGTACTACCACAGTTTTAAAAAGAGTGAGGCTCCCCATGATCTTCGTCTTTGTTTGTGTATTGTTTCGGGCCAAGTTATTCATGCTAACTGCTCCTGCAAAGCTGGTAAAGTTGGATACTGCAACCACGTTCTTGCATTAATGTTCAAGGCATGCAAGTTCTGTTTATATGACAGTAAGAGTACTGTTGACTTGTGCCAGGATGAGGATGAACAACCTGATCTTGCCTGCACCTCTCAGCTCCAGAGGTGGCACAAAAAGGGACGTGGAGACAAGATAATTGCCCAGCCAGTGATGGAAGTGATTGCTGCAAAAACTAATCTTGATGAAATAAGGAATAGAGAAGGTGTAAAGTGTCTTTTATTTGAAGCCAGAGCTGACCCCAAACACAGTGTTACTGCAGAAATGAATTTGAAAAAGGCACTGCAAAAAATCAACCCAGGAATGGGATTAGCAATCATGGCCCAAGATGACTCCCCTGTGCACAGTGTTGAAACTACATTTGGAGAGAGTCCAGTTGGATCATTCTGTAGCTACCAGTTGACCCATACAGAGGCAAACTTCTTGGCTTTTGTTGACATTTCATCAGTACCAAGACAAACTAATAGGACAGAATCTGAACTTACCTATCCCAGGTTCCCATTAAGAGCAAGTACTGATTACCTGTGCCCTGACAACCTGGACTCTGCAGATAAAGCTCTGATTAGTTCTCTTGTGGTTGATGAAACACTGATTAACAACATTGAATCAGCCACAAGAGATCAATTTCAATCTCAGAGGTGGAAGGAGGAACGCAAATTCCGGTTAACATCCTCCAAATTTGACCTTATAGTTAAAAGGAAGAGGAACTTTGAAAAGTTTGCCTTAGAACTTATCAATCCAAAGCAATTTACATCTCGGTACGTGGAGCATGGCATCAAGAATGAACCAATTGCCCTTGAGGCATACGAAAAGCTTATGTTCACCTGAAAGACACCTGTAAAAGTGCTGAAGAGTGGCTTTGTTGTTTGTATTGACATGCCAATTCTTGGATCTTCACCTGATGGCAGAGTTGTTGATTTTGGATGTCAGGATCACTTTGGTGTTGCTGAAGTTAAGTGTCCAGAGACAAAATATCATGTCACACCACTAGATGCATGCCAGGATCCAAATTTTTTCTGTGAAGCTGTTAATGGGCAATGTAAATTGAAAAGAACCCATCCTTATTTTGCTCAAGTGCAAGGCCATATGGGCATTACAGGTGCTTCATGGTGTGATTTCATTGTCTACACAAAGAAGGGTATTTCAGTGGAAAGAATTCTGTTTGATGCTACCTATTGGGCAGATCTTAAGCAAAAACTACAAACATTTTACTTTGCTCATTTTATTAAAACTGCATCAAGTGAATTTGCAAAAACTTCATCTGGCAATATGTAAATAGCTGCCTCAGACTTCATTTGTAAGTTTGCTAACATTGTTTTCTTTCATGGAAATTCTTTGAACGAAGAGTACAGTGTTTGGGGAGAAAATATTTTAGTGACTAATCCCTCAAAGCAGCAAGCTTTTCATTTTTCCCCATATTTTATTTGCATTTGTTATACATTCCTTTTACCCCCTTTTGCTAGCATGTAAATAGTTGCTTTCAGCTGGCAATCTATTCCATTGTAAATAATTCATCTGTATATTCATTTCAATGTGTAGTTCTGTATAGTTAACCAAATGATTCATTCTCTAGTTTGCTAAAAGTTGTGTTTTTTCATGTACAGTGTAAATATTCTCCTTGATAAAGAAATACAGTGCGTTTTTTTATTAGTTTACAGTGTACATTGTTGGATGGGAAAGAAATATTTGAGTCATGAGCTTTTTATGTTCCCCATATTTTATTTGCATGTGTTCTGCACCCTCTTTACATGACATCACAGATACTACATAAAAAGAAAAGACTTTTAGTCCCTTGTCTGGACTTGTGGCTTCATATTTAAGTACTGATGATGGGATCTTGCAAATTGCATAACATAGCACACACACACCACATCTGATTGACCACCCCAAACTGACTCAAAGGAATTACCCCATCAAATATCCTAAAATTCTTAACCTTATTAAATAGCCCTTTCAATATGAATTCTCAAGCTAGCAATTTCTTGGGTTGCAATGACATCTTCAGCTGACATCTGATCTGACATTCCCAAGAAAATGAGACGCGGTCACTGAGCTGTGCAGACGTGTATTTTTGTGCTCCGATCTCAATTCACAAATTCTTCTATCTTAAACCTACATATTCTGGAAACTTTCCAGTATGACGGGTGCTGATAAGCTACAGAAGGAAAATCAAGCTTTGCGTAACGAAATTGAAGAGTTAACGAGCAAACTACAGAAATTTTCTGACGACCTGTCAAAGAACCAACATGGCCGACACGGTGAACGGGAATTGTCACTAGGAAAAGCGCATTCAATTGAATTTATGTCAAGTCAATACGACAACTTCATCCGCTTCCTGATGACCAAAATTTAATGTTTTCTCCACTGGCACCAGGATCTAAGAATTCATACAAGGCCACCATCATTTTGTAATTAGGAAATCCTGTGTAAAAGGTGGTGAGTGAGTCATTTTTTGCAATGGTTTTGAGACAAAACAATCGCTCCTCAAGTTTCGTGTATTTCTGCTTGAGGTCAGTGATTCTCTCCTTCAATTGGCAAACTTCCTCCTGTAGTTTCTCATTCTTCGAGAGGGCTGTGGAGAGTTTCTCCTGAAGTTCAGATAACAAAAAATCTTTTTGACATTTCTCGGAAAGTTTAGCATTACATTCTGGCTCTGTTGTTGTGTCGATTTCCGCCGTTTCCAGAGATTGCAAGTTCGCTATTGTTGATGATGATGTCGGTTCCTGGCTCTCATCATGGCTGATATTTTGTGCAATTTCGTTTGTTTCGTTTATACTTCCAACGGAAGCTGTCTTGAATGACCTCTTGGATAAATTCACAGGTACTGACCGTGAAGTTGGAGGCGGTTGCTTATGAGGTGAACTTCGCTTCCACGTAAATATAGAAGGCACCACTCCTGGCTTCGGTTTAAACTTGTGGGGAGTTTTACGCAGATCTTCAGGCTTAAAATGCCTAGAGCAAATCCTTGTTCCATCCGTTATTTGAAAATACGGGCCAACATCTCTTCGTATAGTGTGAAGCCACAGTTTTCTGGTGGTTTCGTCATCTGGAAAGTGAAAAAAGCTAATCATTTTGCCGGTAACTTCATCTCGGTTTACCTTCTTCGTACACAGTGGAACACAGCAATTCGTCGGCATGTTAGGGCAACAAGTTCGGAATTGGGTCACAGTTTTTCCTTGTCACAGGAGGAATAATCCTTTTTGGTTGGTTTTTTTTATCGGAAAGACTCAGACCGTGATGATTCTCTTGGAACTTTTACAGCTATTTCAGAACGTGTAGACATAGAGCTCTTCAAGTGGCCTACCAAACCTTGCTTTCATGTTTTGGAACCCAGATCGTTCCGCATGGCCGCCATTTTTTAATACGGTGTATTACCATTGAAGGGTTTGATGCAAAAAGAGCTTAAGTGACAGTTTGGTGTTAAAATTGACATGTCTCTAAATTCAGTCTTCTGTGATCTACAGACTAATTCTCATGTCAGAAATGTAGGTCTGTATTATTTTATTTTGTGATGCCATGGCTAGAATTTGATGAATTGGTGCATGATGTTTACCAGAAACTCAAAAAACAAAGGGTCTGATGCATAGATTCTTTTTGGCAGTTTTCAGGCAAACGTCACACACTAATTTTCCAAATTCAGACCTTTAAATCATAGAATAACTCTAGACATGTTTATGTTTCTGACACAAAACCAGTCTGAAGGCCCACAGCCAGACCAATCTGTCTTTGTGAGGACTTACATGTGATGTAATGATATGCTATTTGATCTCATACACTTAATGTAATTTACAACGGCTGGTATCACTTTGAGTTAAGCAACTGAGGTGAATGCTTCATAAAATTCTGAATTTTGCATCTTTTGATCCCAAATTGAGTCAAAATCCTATTAAATCACAGAGGACCGCACAACAACTAATTAAGTGTAACTGACCTTTATTTAACTGGCTTACAGTTCTGTGGTGGCTGAGGACTGCCACTAAGTTTTGAGGACAATTTTTGCTTTTTTTAAGCAAATAAAATGTGAAACAAATGTAAATAAATTAAAAGCAAATACAAATGCATTGAAATGTAAAAGAAAATGCAAATCAAGTCGAAATCAAATGCAAATGAGATTAAATGTACAACAAAAAGCAAAGTACAAATCAAAATCAAACTTGATTCACATTAAAATTGAATGCATTTTTAAAAGAGGATCCAAATTCGAAGTTAAAGTAAACTAGAGGCTACAATTAGCGTAAACTCGGGCTTGCAAAAAACAGTATTGTATCCTTAATTTACCGCTAAATCTGTCTTTCTTACATTGGACACATTGCGCTTGTGTTGGAGTCTATTTACATTATATCACTTCATTTCTCCCTTGGATTGTAGAGTAGCTTGTGCAGGTAATATCTCCAACCATTTAACCATCAGACAAGAGATAGACCACCACATCGGGAACTACGTCCCCTACTCTTTTCGAACAGTGTGTGGGTTCTTTTATGTCCCACAGAATCAATTATGAAGAGTTGTGAGACAGGGTCTATGGTTTATCGTCATTATCTGAGAAGACTAGAAAGTCTGACCATTTGCAAATGTTATTACAAAGGCAGCACTGTCTCCTCAATTATTTAAATACCCTGAGTGTTGGTCCGGTCGCAGTTTGAACCCGCGACCTCCAACATGCTAGTCCGGTGCTCTACCACTGAGCTAACTGGTCGGCGGGACACCCATAGACCCCTATCAACCTATATCCGGCTTTAAAATTACAAAATTGCTTTACAGCTCAGCCATTGAGAACAATAATAATAACAGTCTTAAAAATATTTATAAAAGAAGAAGAAAAAGAAAAAAAAAAAACGCGTGATAGGTGCCACTAGCAGGAGTTGAACCTGGGTTAGCTGCATGAGAGGCAGTAACAATGACCTCTTGACCACAGAGGTTCAGCATATCTAATGAGGTAAAAATAGTGTATTTTTTCCAAAAGAACCAAGCACACTTGTTTTCGCTTCTATGGATATTTCTTGTAAGTGTTTGAGAAAGGAAACACTTATTGAACGATGTGGGATTTTTTGCTTAAACATTAATGGAGTCTTGGTGAAATGTGAGGAGAAAAAATAATCAGCAGAGTGAAACTGTTTACAAATACGTCATTTGAAACATAAGAGAGTAAGGTTTCTGCAGTCAGTTTCATTTCATGCAAGTAAAAACTAAAATCGCTTATCATTCAGTCCAGAAATTTAGATATCGTGGAAAAATAATAAATAAACTACCTGTCAAAGTCTCAGGGGTGTATGATATCCCGTACTTGAGTTATTCAACAAAATGTACCACTCTGAACTTGCAAACATTCGTATAGACACTTCTCTTAACATATTAGTTGTTCAGACTTCAAAGACATAAGGTGAATCAACGTTTTCCGATATGTGACAACAGGCATCATTCTTGCTGTTGTGAGTTGTTATATTTAGTTTGCGCTTGCACAGAAATGCAGGAAGCGAGCTTTGCGGATGAAACACTACGAAGAAATAAAAGAACAATGGACGCCCTTTTTAACCTTGGGCATTCTACGAAACCTGAGTAATTAAAATTAAATACACTTTGAGAAGATAATGCAAAACAAAATTAGTGGCAGCGCTCAGCCATGTGAAAATTTACTTTCGTTAGAAAAATTATGTCATGTGGCTGAGCACTGCAACTATCTTCATGCTTCGCACCGCTTCAATGCTTTGAGTGGAGCACATGAAACCCAGAGCAATTACAGAAAAAAGGGCCAAATGTTGAGGATTAGTGCTTGTCAGTGGCTTGCCGACTCAGGAGTTGCTTAAGTGCTTTAAGAACGAGGTAGATATACTGAAGAGTGGCTCAATAGCTTGCTGGCTTGGCAGTGGCTTGAGTACCTGAAGAACAAGGTAAATATGTTTTGGAGAGTAGCTCAGTGACTCAGTGGCTCAGTAATGACTGGCAAGCCACCAAGCTGGGAAAAAATTAAAACCCTACAAAATTGGCCCTAGCCTGTATTCTGTAGTTAAGCCAAATCCATAGTTGTCTCTTTTGCAGCCGGGTTTCCATTGCGTGACATCCCATCTCTTCACTCACCCTGACCAACACACAATTATCCAAACAAGTTCCTTATTCAATGAAAAAGGCACATTTCACATGGTGAACAAACCTGTTTTTCTTGTTTTTATTTAGGTGCCAAAGGACCAGCTATGAAACCTCCAGGCTTCAAACCACCTTCACCACATAACTCTGGTACATCATTACCACCACCTCCCAGCAGTAATTCAAGGCCTCTCCCTGCACCACCAGGCAAAGCCCCAAGTTTTGCTCCTCCACCACCACCTCCAATGGCAAACAAGCCATCACCATCTGATAACTCTAGGCCATTGCCACCACCCCCAGGACAAGGATCAAGACCGTTACCAGCTCCCCCACCTGGGGGTGCACCACGGCCCCCACTTGCAATGAGGCAAGGTCCCCCACCTCCACCCTCAGGAAGAGGAAATGCCCCTCCACGACCACCACCATCAGTAACAAGAGCACCTGCTCCACCGCCTCCTTCAAGATCTAACCCAAGCATGCAACCACCTCCAGTGCTGCCTCCCTCAAGAGGAGGACCACCACCCCCTCCTCCCTCAAGAGGAGGTCCACCACCTCCACCCCCCAGTAGAGCTCCTCCACCACCATCTTCGAGACCACCATCTCAAGCACCTCCACCGCCCACTCCCGTGAATAAGCGGATGAGTGGTGGACCGCCACCCAGCCGAGGATCAGCTCCTCTACCACCTCCACCACCGCCCGGAGGGCTGGGACCACCCCCTCTGCCCCCAGCCAGGGGGAGCACAGAGAAGAGAACAGGGCCACCACCTCATCCACCACCAGTGTCAAGCAATAGATCTTCTAATACAATGATGAATGGACCTACACGAAACTCACTTCCACCTCCTCCCCAGAAGTTATAATGAACTCCGGAGGTAAATGTTGTTTGAAGTTTCCACCATTGTTTCTTTGTTCAGGTTATGCTGCTTTGCAGGCAAACCCCACTAAAAACCTTGAAATTTCACCGTACGTTTTCAAAAATCCACTGATTGAGTAGCTTCCTACACAGATGTCTTTGGGCTTGTCACTCGTTCCTTCCCCATGAACGTTGGCAGTTAGCCAATCATAGTTGGCCTTCCAATTTGTGTAAATTATGACTCTGACTAGGGATTTATTTTCCCAGACGATGCATGTGAATCATTTGGCAGAAATTACTCCCCGGGTGTCATTTTCCATTCTTATGCAGCTTGTTAATGGTTTCTTCAAAACAAAGGCTAACTGCTGGCGGACCGAAGTGGTAGTTCAGTTGAGTAGATGTTTGTGGGGGAGGAATGTATGACGAGTCCTAAGAGCATCTGCGTAGGAGGCTACTGATTGAGTTGAAAATGGCACTTAAGGTAGCTTTTATTGGTAATGATTTCATTTTAGCATTTAATTGAAGGTTTAATTTACTAACTAGGAATACCTGCCAGTAGAGTGCCAACGAGTAAACACTGGCACAGTTGTGTGCGCAGAGAAAATTAAGAAGTAACCAGAGTACAGTCGTTACGTCTTGACAAATATCTCCCGCGGAATCTGAAAACGGTATAACATTTTGATATCCACGTGAAAAATCAAAATTAGTCACACCACTATGGCCCTTACAATGATTTACGACTAACAACATACAGAATAGAAGAAGCATAATAAATTCTCGTGAGCTGTTACTTCGGTGCACGCACTTCAGCAAGTGGACTTTGGACCTGAGCACTTCTGATCGGATAATTTTCAAACGAAGCTACAGCTGCAAGCCCCCTGAAATTTTGGAATAAGAAGACTATCCAAATTGATTTGCTAAGTTCCCTCAAGCTTGACAGATAGTGGCTTTCTGGCAAACAGAGCTTAGACTGTTTTTTGTGAACGCTAATGGATGAGCACAAACTAACAGCGACACGTCGTGTGACTCGTGACTCGATTGGAAAGAGGCTTTATATTCCCTCTGATTATGTTTATAGTGAATATATTTGAATATATTCAAGTGTTTTTTTTCCCTTAGTTATAGCACGCTGGCCGATTTTGTAAACAATTGACTGTTGTTTTGGCAAGATTGCTGTTTTGGCACACTTGCCGTGACTGTCAAATTTGTAATTTTGAGCACACTAGCTCGATAAAAGAAGAGGCTTTATATGCCCTCTGATTGAGTTTATAGTGATTATGTTCAAGTGGTTTTGTTTTTTGGTTCTTAAATGGCATGCTGGCCGATCTTGTCAAAGCAATTGACTGTTTTGGCAAGCTAGCCGTTTTTGAGCTGATTTCGATAACTGCCTCACTGGGCGATTTTAGCCTCGCTGGGCGATTTTTCAGCCAGCTAGGTGTTAGATTTGTGATACTCTGGCTCCCAAAAACACTAAATTAAAGTACACGCAAGAAGACAACGCTCACGAGTGAATAATATCAATATTTCCACTCACCTTTTCCTGCCAAAGCCCGCACAAGCCACCATGAGGTCAATGAGGTCAATGTGGTCATCTTGTCACCGATCATGATCCTCCTGATGTGATTGGTTTAGATAAAAAAATACCGCGATGCCATTGGCTACCTCGAAAACAATCACCGATGATGTCACTCTTACATTACCTTATGCTAACTTTTTTCATTCGAGATTTCGTCTCCCTGTACCAAAATCAACTCGCACACACGGCTTTATAATGCTGCCGCCTCGTCACCCTCGCGTCCTCGCGAGGGTGACTCGTTGGCAATAAGGTGTTTACAAAAAAGGGGGCCACAGCCATTTGTTTTTTCTCTCCAAAATGCTGCTCACCAAACTATTCACATCAAGACCAGCCTGTAAGAGTGTGATTATAATGGACTACTGAACATTCTGTATTACTTTGTAAAAAGTAACATTAATGAAAAATGTGTTCAGTATTGTTGCAAGAATCGTAGAACAGTACCCCCAAACACTGTACATTGTGATGCAGAACCTGTTTGTTGAACTGTTACCAATGAAGTCTATTTTTTCTGGTTTCTTACAGATGATTTTGAATCAAGGTTTCAATTTAGTACTGATCTTCCACCACCTGAGCCTTTTGTGGATACTGCGAAAACATACCCAAGTAAAAATCCCAGAAAAAGTGGTAAGTAATGAAGCAATTCATTTTAACAAAAATGGAAACAAGACATTGTGACACATTGTGGTTATGATGCTTAGTAATGCAATAAACACAATTTTACTGGAGATGGATATCAATCAACTGTAATGGTTTTGAATAACCTCACACAGGCTGTTAGATTTGCAGCAAGTTGCTGAGTTTTTCTCTTAAACTTCTCTGCATTTCTCAATATCAGATGTGGCAGAACACACCACTTGGCCTTGCCCTTGTAGGTCGGAACAGTTTGATTTGGTTTCTTGAATTCCACTGGTATGTTGGCATTTCAAGAATGGCAGCTGAACCAGTGGCAAGAATTTTCAGTTCATTTCCTGAGATGATTCAGTGGAGCTAACTGTTGTTGTCGGTGTTCTAAGAATTCTTTTTTGAGGATCCAGGATATGAATCAAGTTCTGACACTCACTAGCTGTTTTTGTTGTTCTCATTTCAAGTGTTACTTCAAGTTCTCGACCTAAAATGTGTTAAAATAATTAAGAATATAATTTATATTAATACGTATTTACTTCCAGGTGGTGCAAAGTCTTCTGGGAACCCAAGTGGAGTCCGAAACACGCCACCCCCACCTCCCCCATCAAGAGGAGCTCCGCCACCCCCACCGCCCCCTCCCAGGAGATAGGGCATTTATCAAAGCTTTGTTAGCAATTTCTAGGAGGACAGAATTTTTATAATTGATCCAGATCTGTGGATATTATTTGGTGGTCTTTGTATGCAGAGACTTTTTCATATTCATCTGACCTCCAAACCTGATGGCATGCCCAAGGGTGGAGAAGTGTGTTAAAATTTTGAGACAGAAAATGGACAAGTTCTCAAAGACCCCAGAGACTTACGCAAATCTTATGTGAAATGATGATGAAATATGTTTTGTATTCTCCATTTTCTGTAAATCATTAACGGGGCATCCAAGCCCCCATAGCAGTAAGCTGGCATTCAACGAAAAATAGCATTGAAAGTGAGCACCACTCTGTCTTGGATTGTGGTGCAGATAGTAGTGTTGATTATTTGAATAATATTACAGAAAATTGCTGTGCAGTAATTAATGATAATTTTTTCAGTTGTTGTAATTGTGTAATGTTAGAAATGAAAGACACTGTTTTATAAAACCACGGCTCACAATAAATTTTAATGTCCTTTCCGTAGACATAATTTTCCGTGGTATAGTAATATTAGTAGCACAGATGTATTGGCATGGTTTGTATCTCTTTCTGATTTATTTGTAAATAAATACAACATTTGATGCAATAGTACAACTTTTAACCTCTGGCCTTTTTAGTAGCCTTATATTTCTCAATGTGTAGCTAATTTCTCATAACCTGTAGCCTTGAATTCCAGCCATTTGTTTCAAACTGTTTAGAAATTGAGCCCACTTTTGCCTTTGGACCAAAGTTTACGATGAGGTCCAGTAACATGCGATCTGTGGTCTCAAATCTCTACCAAAATTTTTCACTGCAGTTTTAACTAAAATTAAAATTATTTTTACAGAGAAAAACAGAGGTTGACTTTATTAGGGGGAGGGGGTGGGGTACATAAGAGAGAGAGAGAGACTCTTATGCTTTGTGAACTGCACTCAAAAACTTTCTTCCTTCTGTTCAGCGATGCTGTTTGTTCACCAAGTTATGGTCTTCTGTGTATTTTTCCGTTTTCAGGGTAAATTATTATTAGCTCAGTTGGTAGAGCACTGGACTACCATGCGGGAGGAGGTCGTGGGTTCAAACCCCGGTCGAGTCTTAAAATAAATGATGAGAAAGTGCTGTCTTTGTAATTACATCTGCAAACAGTTAGACTTTCTAGTCTTCTCATTTAAGGACGATAAACCGTAGGTTCCATCTCACAGCACTTGTTTATAATAAGCTGTGGGACGTTAAAGAACCCACACACTGTTCGAAAAGAGCAGGGAACGTAGTTCTTGGTGTGGAGATCTATTTCTACCTTTGATTTCATCCGCATTTCGCATTCATGCATGGGTTGGCTGATAGCGGCTGACAGAGGCGCCTTTACAGGCTGACGTCCGATCTCACCCTAGGGAAGAATTATAAGCCGCCACGAGACTATGTGATCTCTGTATGACTGACAGTAGTGTAAAATTCAGCAGCTCCTAACTGAGGTTTAACAATAATGATAGGATCTTATATTAATTCCAAAAACAAACGTTCCGGATTACTGTTGAACTAGGATAAATTGAGAGTACAGAACTACAAAACTTAAGCCGCTGTTACACGTTGAAACTTGTAGCTGAAACTTGTGTGCAACGGCGACGAGAGACCGAGCGAGACCAGTTTCACGAAGTGGTGTTACACGGTGAAACTCTTGTTTTTATCACCATTGCGATCGTTGCGACCGTTGCAGAAGAAGAAAGCGGTTCTACTTTTTGTGAAACTTGTCTCGCAACGGAAGTTCGAAAAAGTTTCACGAAACCGACCATGTTACACGGTGCAATGCCCGCTGAAACGTGTTTCGCAGCGCCGTTGCACACAAGTTTCAGTTAAAAGTTTCAACGTGTAACAGCGGCTTTAAATTGGGAACATTTTGACGCAGAATTGTAGGGGACATTAATTACTGACTTGACTGTTTGTAATGGACTGGATTCCTTGGTGTAGCATTCCGACTTATATTCACCTTTTTGCAGGGAGTCACAGTGCAATTTGCCCGGGAGCACCCCCCCTTCCCCCCTCTTGGTTAAGTTAGCATCACTGAAAATAACAATGAATTTTACACTCGATTTCACAAATACTGTGATCTTATTTGTGTTTCAATTACTTGTACAAAACAACTCAAAAAAGGAACGAAAAGTGCAGGACTGAAACATGAATAATAAACCTATTCTTACTCTTGAGTGCATCACAGATAATCACGGCAAAATGGAGAGAAATCAATAATTAATTGTGAATCAGTTATCAATAACTGTGTAGGTCTTCCTGAATTGAAGACTTCTTCAAACACTTGACTTCACAGATGCTTCAGGATGTGGAGAATATTGCTGGCCCTAATTTCTGCAGACAATGAAGAGTCGCAGCGTTAAAACACGTAGAAAACTGTTTAATGTCTGATACAATCGCCCAGCCCCCAAACCATCTGAAACCTAATCTACGCCTACATGTTCATTTTTACTTGAATTGATTTCTCAACAAAAGCAAAATAAAAGTCACGAAATCCAGAAGCTGTAATGCTTGAAACTTCTTCCTCTGACATTTGACCGCGAACTCAAAGATCTTGTTTTTTTTTTTTACAAATGTCGGAATGGTTTTACTGATCTTAATGTTTATGATTTTGTTTCTCTTGTTTCTCACGGCCGAACCAGACTAAGTAATTCTTATAACCTTAAAACTCCTGTATGTAAAACTAGCACTTTTCAGGCCTCTTACTTTAATCGTATTGTTAAGCTCTGGAACTATATCTGTAAATTTTCACCCCCTACGAGTTTTTCAACTACTGCTTCCTTCCGCAACTTTGTTACTGAGCACATGTTTCACCTTTTGCACAATCACTTTGACATATTCTATCCCAGTACCTGGTCAATTGTACGATCCTGCCCCTGCCATCCCTAGTTTTTAGCGTCTTTTAAATTTGGCGTCTTTTGGTTGATCGTGTTTTAATTATTATTTGTATCATGGGAGGTGCCTCGCATGGGTCCTCGCGTCCCGTTCGCACCTGCCCTTTTGACCTTATCACTTTAATCACTTTGCACATATATTTCATTTCTTCTTGGCTGTTTAATTTGCTGTATGTAACATGTGTAATGGTCAATAAAGCTGTTAAAAAAAAAAACGTTCCCTACAAGAATAAATTTGGAGTAGCCATTACTATGATTTGAAATTCTATTATTTAACACTTAAAAGAAAAGCTCCTCCAAAAAGGAGTTCAGAGGTTGGCACTGTGATAAAAACTCCCAAAAACAAATAGATAAACATGCTTTATCCCATATATTCGGCTAATTTATCCCATATATTATTGCAGTTTTTTTTTTGTATTTGAGAATGAATATATGAAAATCATATATTTGAACTGCGGATTAATGATTAAATATGTGACTGATCATCGCAGTTGAGATCTACAAGCCTGAATTTTTTTTCAGGCTTTATTTTCACTACTGCTTGAGTAGTGTTTACAACTGCGATGATCAGTCACATATTCAATTTTTTTGTATTATTAGTATTATTATTATTATTATTATTATTATTGTTCCGCCGAATTACAATGAATGTATTGGATAACTTGAGTTTTGTAAAACAATTCAAGGTTATACACTCCATCAGTGGAATTCATCAGTCAGGCAGTTCCGAATATATCGATTCAGGAAGGGTTATGTAGCTTGAATTTCCTAGCACTGTGAACCATACTACTAACTATGTGTGAACTGGACTGTTGTGAAAAAAAAATCAATCACATTTTGGTGTCAAGTTTTGTTATTAAGGTGTCACTGTTTTTTAACCGAAAGTCAAGTGGTTTTTTTTCCTGCGAATCACAAGCTACTGAACTGAAATCATGCTTCAAATCAACAGATGGTGGCGATGACGATTCCAACAATTTCAACACTTTTGTTCAAATAAAATGTTGCATCCACAATCTTGACAGATCTCGTTAACTTGGAGAAAGCCCAGAATCGCTAAAACGAGATCATCAAGGCCTGGAGGAAGCTCTACTTGATGTCCTCTGACACTGCAGTTCTCGCATTCTGGCTAGCTCCTCCATTCGCTTCTCGTGCTCTTTTTCTTCCTGCAAACAAACAAGGCATTTTGTCAGTAACCGGACAAGAGTGACGTAGATTGATCGAGAAATAATAGCCTGCGAGCAGGCTCTTCAGTTTTTTGTTGCGACGCGAATTAAGCCAGCGGCTCAAAAAAAAAAAAAAAAACACTGAGAAGACGACGCTCGCATGACTCGCACCGCAACAACAACAACAACACACTGGAGAGCCTTAATACTCGCAGGCTAGAGAAATAACGACTGACTTAAGCGTTACGGGCCAAAGAATTGTCTTTGTAATACATGGCATCAGAAAAAAAAAGAACCAATCTAAACAGCAAGGAGGTATAAAGTAGCTGCACACCTACCTTAATTGTCCTAATTTTAGCTCGCACAATGATGTTGTTACAGTGTTGGTGAAGCGAACCTAAGGAAAGCGAACGTGTTAACAACACAGAACTCTATAACGACCTATAACAAGTAAAGTTTCTTTCTTGTCGGCGTTTCAGACGTTTCTTATCTCCCATTTTCAATCACACTCTGAAATAATTTCACACTTGAGTCATGCTCAATCATCAGTTACTTTATTGGACAGAAATCACATTTGGCTCACATTTGGCTTGGTCGACACACTGATTCGGCGCAACACAATTGACTCAAATCCACTCAAATTAACTGGGTAAAGGTATGTTTGTTTGTTTGTGTCAGGTCAGTAAGTAAGCTTATTATATCTTTCACTTAGTACTCGCGCTGTGATTGGTCCATTTTGCGGGCCTTATTCTACAGTACAGCCCGCTTGACTTCAACTAGTTTTCTTTCCCGCGCGCCGGATTAACCTCAGAGATATAATATAAATATCTTACTAACCTCGTTTTCTCGGTCCGTACTTACAGTACGGACCTCGAACTCGGTTAGTAAGAGGTATCTAATAAATAATTGTCAGTGCTCTTGCTCGGCCTTGCCACCTTTTAACTCGGAAACCCAAAACTAACTACAAACAGCAAAATACTGTAAATCACACAGACGTGATTAATACAGCTCCGTATAGAGCGGTTTTCAATTGAGTGTCAAAAGTAATTATGGTTTTGCTTTGGCTTTGCATTGCTTCGCTCTGTGATTGGCCAGGAAAACTCGCGCCACTTTCTCAGCCAATGAGAAGGAAAACCCAAACCAATCGTGATTTGCACGCGCCTATTTTCCCACGCTTTACGCCGGCTACATGTAATTGCTTCGTATTCTGATTGGCTCATTGCACTACTTACTTCTGTTGTGATTGGTCAGAGTAATTACTTTTGTTTTGGTTTTACGACACTCAATTGAAAAGCGCTCTAATAATAATAATAATAATAATAATAATAATAATAATTATTATTATTATTATTATTATAATTTTTAGTTAAAAATTCAAAAAACTTTATTAGAAAATGACCAACTTAATTACAAAAATCTTGCGCACTCTTAAAATTTTATGTACACTTTCGGCAAAAATAAAATTATCGTATTCAAAATTCTTGTCAGTGATAATAATAATAATGATGATGATGATGATTTATTAGTAGCACTTCCACAAGGTGGCTCTTCGCCTACTAATTACAAATCTCAAATCAAATCAAATTAAATCAAATGTTGGTTTTGAGGAGAGGGGAAAATCGCAGTACCCGGAGAAAAACCTCTCAGAGCAGAGTTGAGAACCAACAAATTCAGCCCACATATATCGACGAGCTACAAAATATAAAACATTTTTAAATAATTAAGCAGTTTTGAACTTCGAATCTTAAACGATTCCCACCCGCTAAGCTGATTTTAAAATCGTGGAAAGAAATTCTAGAGATGCACAACATACAGTCAGATATAATGACTGTAACATACAGTCAGATATAATGACTGTAACATACAGTCAGATATCATGACTGTAACATACAGTCAGATATAATGACTGTAACATACAGTCAGATATAATGACTGTAACATACAGTCAGATATAATGACTGTAACATACAGTCAGATATCATGACTGTAACATACAGTCAGATATAATGACTGTAACATACAGTCAGATATAATGACTGTAACATACAGTCAGATATCATGACTGTATTGGTTTTATTTACCTTGTTTATTGTCTCCATCGTTTATTTCAGTTGAGGAGTTTTGTTCTTCTTCCTCGTCGCTTTCTTCGTCTGACTCACTGTCAAGTTAAACATCACATCAGGGAAATTGACTTTCAACAAGTTATCGCTCACGTTTTGCGAGAAATCTAAACTACCATACATGACTGATGCTGATCAATGTAGAAAGATTTTGAATGTTCTTGGCAAATGTAAACAATAACCACGAGACCACGATTTAATTGCATTTGCCGTTTCCTCAACTAACTCCGGAAAACCTTTCGGGCTCAAGACTATTTTTCAGTCGGCTTTCTATCGATTGCTACTGGCTTTTAGGACAAACTAGCCCAACATATTTCTCAACTTTATAACTAGCTTTCGTAAAAGATTATTAAAAGTATTAGAATTCGAATCGCAAAATAGTTTTTCGGGCCCGAAACGTTTTCAGGACTTTCGAGAAACGCGCACCTGTTCCCAGTACATGCGATAACCAAAACCAAAATCATTATTTGACATTTAAGAAAATGTCTGTGAGCGATTATCAGCGAGCGATTATTTGCCGTTAACGTATCTTGAACATCTCCATTTGATGCCGAACAGACGACTACAAGCAAATTACATTTCTTTTTCAAGGTCCTAACATTTGGAATTTTCTCCCTACTTCAATTACCTGTTCAGGAAGTTTTCCAACCTTTTTTAATTTTAATTTATTTAAACAATCTTGAATCTGTCATAAAGGGGATTAGTTTCTAAAGAAACTGTGATGCTGCGTCGGTGGGGGAGTGGTTTTCAATTGAGTGTCGAAAGAAATTCTCGTTTTGCTTTGGTTTTGCATTGCTTCGCTTTGTGATTGGCCAGCAAAACTTGCGCAACGTGCAAAACCAAAACCAATCGCAACATGCACGCGCGCATTTTCCCGCGCTTTACACCGGCTACATGTAATTGCTTCCTATTCTGATTGGCTCATTACACTGCTCACTTCCGTTGTGATTGGTCAGAGTATTTGCTTTGGTTTTGGTTTTACGACACTCAATTGAAAACCGCTCTAATAGTGAGACAAAAGAATCCGGCATTATTCTAGAACACTTGTGGCGAAACGCGCAAAAGAGGAAAGTCTTGCTGATGCAACCCTGTTCAGCTGCATCGATCAGAGCGAGTTTTTTCATTACTGGAAAACTCGTTTCATGCTAACCAAGGCAGAGCGATGAAGGACGACATTGAAGCGTCGCTCATACAAACAAGCGTTAAGAAAAATTACTGTAGAAGTAAAAGAAAAAACATTTTTTATGTGATCATAATGGAGAATATAATAGTCCAACCTTTTGAGTATAATAAGCATAATCATGAGTTGAAAATTCCAGCATAAAGTGTAAAACCGATACAGTCGATATTTATGTTTTTGTTTGTTTGCTTGCCATCTTCATAATATTTACAAATATTACAGTCATTACACTTAAGTCAGTGGCGAGGAGAGGCCGCCTCGAAGGACATACCGTATTAGAGTAAAATATGGTACCGTGTGAGTGCGGCATGACAGATTCAAGAAAATTTCTTTCGACACTCAATTGAAAACCGCTCTATGCTCAAAATAATGCGGGCATACTGTGTAAAACCCTATTATCAGTCCATCATTGGAGAGAATCATCAACAATGTTGTTGATAATTAGATATCATACTTGTCCAAAGATAATTATGAAAATGTTGTCAAATGACAAAGGTTCAGTTTGCATTCCAGTAGTAAACTGAAACAACTTACAGAGGACACCCAGCTTCCAGTCTCACATCTCTGGTTATGTCTTCACCATCCAGTTGTTCCAATGCCGGCAAAGCCAAGAGTAACTTTTTCCTGAAGATGAATGGTAGTACATCACATGATTTTGAAAAGATTTGCAGAACGGGGAAAAAAGCCGCGTAAAGAGATTTAATTTTTGGTCCGAAGAAACCAAAGATATTTTAGGATCCCAAGTCCCCCAGGGCACAACAACTAAGTAACAACAGGGGTGATGAGAGGATGAGAGGGCGCAACAACTCAGTAACAACAGGGGTGATGAGAGGATTTGAACCGAGATAAGCAGCCAGTCCACTAAGTGAGGTTGCTTCCGCAACAAGTAACAAGTACAATAAAAGGGAGTTATAGCAGCCAGTGCTCTTCAAACTGAGAAAACTGAGTGCCTTCACTACAAAACTTTACTTCATTCTTTACTTAACCGCCGACCGGTTAGCTCAGTGGTAGAGCACCGGACTAGCGTGCGGGAGGTCGGTGGTTCAAACCCCGGTCGGACCAACACTCAGGGTCTTTAAATAATTGAGGAGACAGTGCTGCCTTTGTAATAACATCTGCAAATGGTTAGACTTTCTAGTCTTCTCGGATAAGGACGATAAACTGTAGGCCCCGTCTCACAACTCTTCATAATTGATTCTGTGGGACGTAAAAGAACCCACACACTGTTCGAAAAGAGTAGGGGACGTAGTTCCCGGTGTGATGGTCTATCTCTCATCTGATGATTAAATGTTCGGAGATATTAGCTGCACAAGCTACTCTAAAATCCGAGGGTAAATAATGTGATGTATGTATGTATGTATGTATGTATGTATGTATGTATGTATGTATGTATGTATGTATGTATGTATTCCTGTGAGGCGTTTCTCCCAGGCTCTGACGGTCAATTCGTCTCAATGGTGTCTTCGCCGGCAACAAGTGACTCAAAATGTTATGTCTGCTGTAACAGCACCAAAAAAAAAAAAAACTTGATTCCCATTTTCACCAGCTATATTCTACAATTCTCCAGTTTGACCAACTGCACCGCATTTCATGGGTAAATGTTTGCCAACCTCTTTACTTGATTTTATGTGGTTAACTGCTTTCAAGTCAGTTCAGCATCGATTTATGCTTTTCCGCTCTTTTAACACCATCAGAGTAGTTAATAAACCGTAAAGCCGGTGGATTATCAGCCCGTGATTAACCCCAAACATGGGTTTAGTAAAAGCTACTTTAATCAAGGCCTTGGTCCGGCACCCTGCTTTTGATGTTCAGAAAAAGATGACGCGGACAGAAAGCGAATTGGTTACACTTGGTACCAGGTCCTTTCTCCTTTTACCCGCGTGGGCAATGCTTACTCAGCAATCCGTTATCCTCTCTTAATTGACGATTATCGTTAATTTAGAACACTTACAATTTGAAAGGAATTCTGGGAAGTCAACATCTTTCTTTAAAGAACAATCCTCAGTGTTTGGACAGGACTTGAACCCATAGCTACGACTATTTCGCTGACTAATCGCTCTTCTTAACCACTTGACTTGCACAAACCTAACAAAAATTTATATCGTAACTTTGTAATTTTGATGTCCTGCAACTCATTTACTCATAATGTCATAAAATAGGCGATTCTGCACGTTGTAAATTTGTCCTGGATATCGTCACTACGCATCGTTATGACAGGAAATGAATAGCAGACGCGTAAAAAGTCGCTTGTTTGAGCAGTATTCCTTGAATTTTGATGCTATCATTCTTCCCTTCGGAGAGCTCTAGGAATATGGACGCATCAAGGTCCTATTTTGCCAAAGTCAAAGTCAGTCAAAGTCCAATCGTTTATTAAAAACAACTCGCAGCTATTGGCTGATTACTTGTGTTAAAAAATACATAATGTAATGTAAAATATATAATATATAGAGTATTGTGTAATCTATAAAGTATGGTGTAATCTGAAAATTATTAAAATTAAAATTCTAAATTTAAGAAACTATATCTTTTGCTGCGAAGTGCATTATGAAGAAATTTTGAAACCTTTTAGTTTTAATAGAAGGCATTTTTATAATAATTTGTGAACTGTACATCCTGTTACATCGTATATGTTTTTTTTGTGTGTGTATGCGCGTGTGGTTTTTTGAAGCATTAACTAGATATATTTCCCTATACTGAAATATCTATAATTTTGCATGTATTTTGATTCCCAGCTTTCAGTATATATTTAGTCTTGTCGTGATCATTTAAGGCCTCGAAGCAATTGTCCACTCTCGTAACGATGGAATGGAAGTCTTTTCGGATATCATGGTACCCTTGGCAACACATCAAGAAATGCTGCTAATCTTCTTTGGCATTCGTCTTACAAACCAAACATGTTCTATGTTCCACAGAAATTGGTGTTCATCCGTTTTCGTACTTTCCAGTTCATATTCTTAACGAGTGGGCTCCTAACCTGAGCTTTGTTAGGCTTACTCTGCGAGTTGGATTTCCAATTTTCTCCAGATATAATCTTCTATCTGGTAATCTTGTTTAATTTCCTTATGTGTGTATTTTTGCCTAGAATCTGGCGATGAACTACTCTTGGATGCTAACCACTGCTGTATATATTCGTTCCTTAATTTCTCAGTTTTTGATATGAGAACGAGCAGTCTTGAGGTTTTGCAAGCCGGTTTCCTGTGTAAAATTATTATTGGGCATTAAACATCACCACTGAATACAGTATAAGATTACCTTTGTTTTGTTGCATATTGGAATGCTTCACGTAATAAAGGGTTGTTTGTTTTATAATTCAGTTGCTGCCAATTATTAACTATAGCTGCTTTGATATCAACACTTAAGGGGTGTCGTCCAAGTTCTGCTCTGCATGCAACGTTTTCTGTATACCACGTAGTGTTCAAAATCTGTTTACAGAATTTGATGTGGACCTGTTCAATTGAGCTCTTGTCAAAATGAGTCTTGTACGACAAAAGCTCAGGAGCCCAGATTTGACAGTCGTATAGTAAAATTGGCTTTACCACAGCATCGAAAAGTTTATTCATGATAGGAATTGTCGTTATGTCGCTGTTAGAGAGAGAACGTCTTGAAGTGTCAAGTACCTTTAAAGCTTTTTTGACCCGATGTCATTTCTAAACCGAGATAGTTTTGTCCGTTGCCGCTAAAAACGATGACATTTGATTTTGATCTATTTACTTTGAATGAATAGCAAACATCAATCCATGGAAGTTTTCATACGATGGGGAAGTTTGACGTAATCATCATGTGAAATATATTATTGACCTTTCGACTTCTCTGGTATCAAAAAAAATACGTAGCAAAGTTTCAGATTCCCGCAATTCACGTGACTTATCCTCAGACTTATCCTTCAAGCGCCACACCTATTTGCGCCCCGCAGCCTGCGAACGACAGGTTCGCTTGCAGGCTTCGCAATCTTCACGCTATAATTAGCCTGCGTAGCAAGCGCTCCCGTTCGAACAGATTTTCGGTTTGAACTGATTTTACTACATTCTGGCCGCGCGAAAATTGGGGCGAGAGTAAAAAACAGAAGAAACTGGGGAGGAGGGAACGCTTGCCAGCAAACCCCACGATTCTGAAAACCCGTTCGACGAACGGGGTTTCTGATTGGTTCGGCGTGGTTAATTGATTGACAGATTTGACAAGTAGCTATCAATTCGAGTGTGACTAATTTGCATGACTGCCGATCCAGAAAAATCACAATGGCTACGACGGGGGAGGTTTTGAATCGTGTTTGAGCGAAGTTCTGTTGGAGCTGAGCGAAGCTGGGTTCGCTTTTACATTGAAAGCCGAACAAGAAGGCGCAATATGCCATCTTTTTAACGGTGAAGATGTAATGGCCATATTACCGACAGGATTTGGCAAGAGCTTGATTTTCCACTTGTTTGTCCTGATGTGCGGAGTGCGAAGTAAAAGACAAGGAGGAACAGGCTTCTCCAGTATGGATTACGGTCGTTTCGATACACGGTCGCTTCGATACACGTCTAAGTCGTTTCGATTAGACGTGTATCGAAACGACAGTGTATCGAAACGACTGAACTCCTCCAGTATAATTGTTATTTCGCCACTGCAAAGCATAATTCGCGATCAAGTGGTAGAGGTGAATTCTATGGGAATGAAGGCGTGTGATTTAAATGAAAAACTTGACTGCTTGGATGATATTCACCAAGGGCAATTCAACATTGTTTACGCGTCTGCGGAAGCCGCCATGGATAAACGACTCTTAAACTCCCTCAAATTAAGAGATTCGATATTTAACGAAAATTTGGCTGCGTGTATCGTAGACCAGAGCCATACAGTGGAAACTTGGACGGGTCTTAGGTAAGATCGTTTACCGCTTTTTAAAATTGTATTTAGCATTAAAGAGATGTGGTTTAACGTACTAATATATTACTATACATAATTTACAAGTGTTTTTTTTTCTATTATTACTCGGGATACTGTAAGTATCACGAGTTATAAAATGTGTTAGATTTCAGTCTTTTTTTTCCCTGTGCAGCAAAATGCACAATACAATTACGTTCCGGTGTTTTGATTGGCCAATGCACAATAGCAGGTACGTAACGGTGTGTTCATTGGTTAAAGCAAACCACATAGTCCAAAGGTCGAAAGGCTAACATCACGTGACGGTTAGTTGTTTTCGTAATGTGATACCTTCCATTTAATACGTGACCACAAGTGAACACTCAAGGTTAAATAATCCACTTCGACTGCCGGAACAAATTGTCCTGACATATCTTTGCAAAGTTGTGAAGCTAGATTTTAATACAGTACAAACTGTCCCCGTGAAAAGGCTTGCCGAGTTTAAGAAAAGGTTGGAAGCACGTGCTGTGAGTATCGATGTTGTGACAGTTCTATATTTAGAAAGTCGTCAAGTTGTGAAGACTTAAATCCAGTAGAGTTTGTCCGCGTAAAAGGCTTGCCGAATTTAAGACAAGGTTGGAAGCCTCGCACGTGCTGTGAGTATCGACTCGAATTAGAACGTTGTGACAGTTCTATATTTAGAAAATCGCAGTTGTTTGGATCGCTGACAGTTCTATATTTAGAGACAAGTTTGCAAATTTTTGGTTTTCACGTGACGTCAGGAAAAAACTAAAATTAAACATTTAGATTTTTACCTTCATCAGGTAAATGGCATTTTAAAAATATATATCTGCCGGCCTGTTTTCAGCCAAGTCACACGCTTTGTTTTGAAAATAGAGCAGTTTGAATTTCGAAGTTTTATACAATGCGTGACATCTGGATTGTTTCTGAGAAACATGTCACATACCAGGAAATGATTTACCTAGTGTTTTCGAGTTTTGAACAACCAATATGCTAAGAGAGTGTCTATGCGAATGTTTTCAAGTTTAAGTAGTAGGAAAACGATTCGACAAATACCACCTCCAAAAACATAAAGAAATAAGACTCCTCGCTGCGCTTGGAGTCTTATTTCTGTGTGTTTTTCCGGTTGTATTTGTCGAATCGTTTTCCTACTACTGTGTGTCCAACAATAACAACCACTTCACCCGGTCAACCAACGTTGCTGGCAACCCACCGCGTCTGCTTGCACAGAAGCGACCAGTTATCCAAGGACACCGTCCCGTGCAGCGCCCTATTAGAGAAAGGGTGCGGGTGGTTCACAAAAGGATGTCGGCAGAAAATGTGCGGGAGCATATGGCGGGCGCACAAACACGGGCCCCCGTATTAGAGAGAGGGGGGTATGGGGCAAGAGCGATGGAAGAGTATGACGAGGATGCTGTTTTGTCATATCTCGATAATGTGTTTGGGGGCGAACGACCTATCCCTGCGCCCCGCGGAAAGCGAGCTATGGACGGTAATTGTCCTATCCCTGCTCCCCGCAGAAAGCGGCCTTCTGTTCCAGCGCCGCGGAAAAATCTTTCCCATAAATATAATTCCGCTATGGCGACCGGGGAAACAGATCCTCACACAATGTATCAACCTATAATCGAAACATTTTTCACCAACCCCGAGCGGGAAAGGGTGTGGGTGCAAACGAGACGTAGCCGTCGTTTCATTGAATGGAAGACTAGCCAAGACCTTCATTCAAATAAGACACACGTTCATGGATAAAATTAATGAAAAAGCAGATACGTCATTTTATATCCGTCATTCATATTCATATTGGTTGAGAAATATTAATGATGAATCTTCGATGTTGTTTTATCAAAATCGTCGAGAGGATTCGCGTTGGATTAATCACCGTTCTGATGCAAGAGCGTGGTTGGAAGAAAAAGAGGCACAAAGATTGACCCAAATAGGAGGGGCTTTGAGACCAAGCACAAAGTGGGTTTTTGACGGTTTCAGTGATGTTTATGTCAAACTGATATTTACCCTCCACCGCTGATGGGTACAGGTCCTCTTCCGGACTGGCTGCATGCATTAGCACACGGGCGCCACAGAATTGTATGTTTGGACACTTATCAAGACAACCTGTGTTTTTGGAGATGTCTTGCTGTTCATCAAGGCGCAAGACCTGATAGGTGTAAACAAAAGGCGCAAGAATTGGCACAGAGTTTCCTCCAACTTGACAAACCCCCAAACGATTGTCAAAACCTTCACTCGGTGAACTTGACAAAGTTGAACAACACTTTAACCATGGAAAACGCGTTTCTGATTGGTTGGGGATCCGGGTGTACGAGCCTGAAAGAGAAGGTGAAAAAGTAAATTGGCGGATTCTTCGAGCCCCCAACCCACAACTATTCTCACAATCGGTGTGTTTGAAGGCCACGCGTTCGTCATAAAGAAGATTGAGACTCTGGGTGGAAACTATATTTGCCCACACTGCCAAGTAAGACTCACCCAAGCATGTCATTTGCAAAGTCATATCGCAACCTGTTCTCGAGGAGAAACCGTGGTGGTCTGCCCCAACCAAAGAATTGAAAAACCACAGACCGAGTTTGAGAAAGCCTTCTTCCCCAAATCCAACGCCTCACCTGAATCGATTCGATGGCTTCAAAGACAAGCTCACCAACGAGGGATTCACATTCACCACGCCCAATGTGGGCATGGAGGGGAACCATACGTGTTGGGCCATTCAGTGGATGGACTCCACTTTCAAACCAAAACAGTCTTCCAGTACCACGGCTGTTACTGGCATGGTTGCCCACGCTGTTTCCCCGATCGAGACACAAAAATAACAAACGCAGGCAAGTCCCGAGAAGGGCTGTACCAAGCAACACTCAAACGAACACGACAACTAAGGGTAGGACAACTGTAGTTGAAGTCTGGGCGTGTCAAGTTCCCAAAACATTCGAACCCCTTCCCCCCGTGTTCGCAAGAACGTACCCCCATGCAATCCTTTTTGATTTCGAGACCTACGGAGACAAAACCGCGAGGAAGGATCCAACATCCACACTCCAGATTCAAAATGTTCACAAACCAATCTGCTTTTCTATCGGAGACACGTTGGATCGTGAACCAACACACATCTGTGATAGAGACACAAAGGAACTGATTCGCAAGTTTGTGGAAGAGGTTGCTCGACGAGGGGAAAGAATCAGGGAAGAAGTCAGAAAGGTTTTCTTTCCAGAAACTTTCTTTCTTCTTCCCAAAAAACAAAAAGCTTTGGTTGCGGGATGGTCCGACGATGTGCCCGTGCTCGGTTTTAACTCCGGCCGCTACGATTTGAATCTTGTGAAAGAGCATTTGGCGGGTGTCTTTGCTGACAGAGCAAAACACGTGAGAGTAGCCAAAAACGCAAACAAAGTGATGTATATGCTTCCACCCGGATTCCGCTTCCTTGACATAATCAACTATTTGGGGCCTGGTACCAGCTACAAATAATGGCTGAAGGCGTATGGCTGTGAAAATACCAAGTCATGGTTTCCCTATGAGTGGTTTGACGGCCCAGACAAACTCGACTTTCCAGGTTTGCCAGACTACCCCGAGTGGTATTCATCTCTGAGGGGGGAGTGGGTGTTGATGCAGGAGGAATGGAGGGGTTGTGTTCGTCTGTTCGAAGAAAAGGGAATGAAGACCTTTGCAGACTGGCTGCGCTACTACAACAATCTGGATGTTGCGCGCCTTCTACACTGGAAAGGGAATTGACATTCTGAAAGACGCAATCAGCATACCAGGAGTCAGTCAACATTATCTGCTGCGGGGGTGATTGAGCGTGGAGCGGAGTTGTGGAGCCCTTGCAAAGAAGCTTATGACATGTTGAAAGAAGCCGTGGTCGGCGGGCCGAGCCTTGTGTTCACCCGCTACCACGAAGTTGGGGCAACAAAAATAAGGTCTCACCAAGTTGACGAACCCAAGCCTTGCGAGAAAATTTTGGGATATGACGCCAATGCTTTGTATCTGTCAACAATGCTTCAAGACATGCCCTGTGGGCCAGAGCAGTCCCCAGGTTGATTCGAAGTCTGCAGGAGGGAAAGTGGTTTGGTTTCGCAGAAGTGACCTGCAAGTTCCCGAGGTTCTGGCCCCCAAGTTCGAGGAAATGTGTCCCTTCTTCATCAACAAGCAGGTCCCAGAAAGGGCCGTGCCAGACCACATGATGAATTATCTGAAACGAACTGGCAGAAACCGCGGTGATGGAAGAAAACTGGTGGGGGACCTATCAGCTGAAAAAATGTTAGTCTATGTCCCACTCCTCCGTTGGTACATCGACCACGGAGTGGAAATCACCGCAGTCCACCGAACAATTAATTACCGGCAAAAGAAGATCTTCACCTGGTTTGTGGAGCAAGTAACAGAGGCCCGTTGAACAGGGGACACAGACAAAAGCAAGGCGCTGTTGGCAGACGTTTTCAAACTCTTGGGCAACAGTGCCTACGGGAAAATGATCGAAGCTGTGGAGTGCCACACAAACACGGTCTTTACAAAGAATGAAAAGGTTGTTGACAGAGTGTTGCGAAGCGCTTTCTTCACAGATCTTGAGGAAATCGGGGATGCGTACCAGCTGGAAAGCCGGAAGCAGAAGATTTCAATCGAAAAGCTGTTCCAGGTTGGCATCGCGGTGTACCAGTTGGCCAAGCTTCGAATGCTTGAGTTTTACTACGACTTCCTGGACAAGTTTGTGGATTGACGCGACTTCGAACTGCTTCAGATGGACACAGACAGCTGCTACATGGCGATCTCTGCAGACAAGCTGGCCGACGTGGTAAAACCAGAGCTGAGAGGACAATTCGAGGCAGAAAAAAATCAGTGGCTCGCATGGGACAAGTGGAGCAGCCGCACCCCAGGGTTGTTCAAGCTGGAGTGTGAAGGAGACGGAATGATTGCTCTCTGCTCGAAATGCTACTTCGTGGACACCGACGGGGGCAAAAGCAAGTTCAGCACGAAAGGAATGAACCAGAGGCAGAATGAAATCACTTGTGTGCATTTCAAGAATGCACTCGAGGGACGCAAAGACATGGCGATGAACAAAGGTTTCCGGATGAGAGAGGGAAGGATGGTAACTTATGTGCAGCAGAAGCTGGGCCTGAGCGCGTTCTACGACAAGAGATGGGTGTTGCCAGATGGAATACACACTGAGCCCATCAGATACCACATTTAACCAGGCCTGGCAGGAGGAAGCTCAGTATTCGGTGGAACAACCATCAACTCTTCTCGTACAAAGCTGCGTTCCGGTCCATCGGAAAGCCAGTACATCACAGGTTGGTCGGGTTTCACCATGGCTCTTGCAATCTCGAACACTTTCAAAGACCAAACAGGATCTGTGGCTCTTCGTGCACCACCTTCCAACTTTCCAGGTTGAAATAAATAGCGCACTTCCGCACCTGCAGGGAGGACTTTTTCGGCCATTTCAACAGGCCTGGAATACAGAGGTGTGGGCTGTGCAAAAACAGATCGCTCTCGAATCGCATCTGCAGGTTTCAACCCCGTCAGCCGCGTGGTTTGGTTGTTCAGAGCAGCCACAACCCCAGCAAGTCTTGCCACCCATGCAACAGAGCGCTCTCCTTCTGGCATCCAATTCTCTCTTCCACAGTCACTGAAAATTTGATCCCCAAAGAGTAATATGTTCCTGCATTCAGTTATGAAGACCTTTATAGTCCAGGCCATGCATTAAGCTCCTGTTAAACTGTGGGAATGATGGATAGCCTTCACGCCCTCTGATCTTCTTTAATGCTTTGCAGGTGATGAGGTCTTCAATAATCTGTTTCACTGCATCCTCATCTTTTGAGCTGGTCCTGTGACCATGCTTGCCCTCTGTTACACAGTACTTATCAATAGACCCATAGATAAGATCTAGTCTCCAATGTTCCTGCCACTCTTTCTGCACTTGCCTCATTTAG
Organism: Pachyseris speciosa; assembly: GCA_016490735.1. Taxonomy (NCBI): domain Eukaryota; kingdom Metazoa; phylum Cnidaria; class Anthozoa; order Scleractinia; family Pachyseridae; genus Pachyseris; species Pachyseris speciosa. The sequence goes on from JAEMWC010000690.1 coordinate 364,155, forward strand.
ATTTGGTCCCAATTGTCTCCACATAGCTTTCATACCAGAGTGCTGCAGCTCCTTCTTATAATCTAAGGAAATGTTTCTTCCATTCCCACCAATTCCATTGTAAAACTTGTTCCACTTGCAGCTTAATGCTTGCTGTTTAGGAAGTATTGATATGCACTTAACCAGATGAAGGAGGATAATATAAGCATATTTGTGGTGTCCATGTGTCTTATACAACAACAGGACTACTTTATAGATGTCGAACAACCTGTCTCCATCACCTTCTTTGACAGCATCACTGAAGTCCATCAGGATCAGTCCAAACGTCAATTTGGCAATGTGATAGTTGTAGCGGTAATCTTGCTTGTCCTCGTCAGGCTCTTGAGTTTCTTCATTTTCTTGATGTGCTACTTGACCATGTTTATTCTCTTCATGCCTAAAAATAAAAAAGAAGACATCCAGGTAAGTTACTTGAAGGGTTAATATATTAGTCACAGCCCTTTTTTGAGAAGTATCAAGAACTAACAAAATATTTCATCATTTGCATACACAACAATATTATACATACTCTTATTATAACAGATGATTTTATGCAGTGGTCACTATATACATGATGCTATTTTTATCGGTTTAAAACTAATGTAAATATGAATATGCTGTAGAAATTTCTAAAAACCCTTGCAACTGTATATCAAGCAGATAGGTTAGCTTTCTGGGTACATTTTTAATATATTGGTACATTTCGAGTGGGATTTTTAACACACACCTGTTTCTTGTTGTCTTGGTTTTAAATACTTCGCCACATCTTGCTCTGCAATAGAAATAGCCGAAGGAGTCTCTTGTGTCTGTCCCATTGTCAAAAGATAA
>JAEMWC010000690.1:370000-402500 GCA_016490735.1 Pachyseris speciosa
ATTAAAGCAATCAAACAAAATCTAAGCATAGTTAAATGTGGATTTATACAGAAATGATAAATCCACACAAAAATGGTCAGCAAAAAGAACACATGTCTAGGATTATTTTCTTATTTGGCGGCTGTGATCTTGGGAATGGCTCAATGACGTCATTATTCAATTTCAATATTAATCACAAGTGCTGTGTTATAAAATGAGTTATGTGTTGCAAGAAATATCCAGGTAACAGCTCCTAAAGGTGTGTCTGGGGGCCCTTAAGATTATGATTTCTTTGTTGTCCTATAGCTTTTCCTAATTAATCTGACCATATTTTACATTATTAAACAGCAACCATTCATTGCCTTATAAAGAGTATACTTGGCATGCCAGTCAGCAACTTCTGTATCAATTCCTTCCACTCTTTCATATGGATTTTCACCATCTCGAAATGTCCAGATAACATTCCTGGCACATTCCTCAAAAAGCTGATCACCATGAAGTGAGATAGTAGCAACCACTTTTTTCTGACCACCTTTAACCTTAATGCATGGAACATACTTCTCCTGGTTGTCCTGTAACAGCTTAGCCATGTCACCTAAGACATTTGGATTAAGGAATGCCATACCAAGACAACACTGAAATGATACATGTATTTTATGATTTAGAAAGGCAGAGATGACATATGACTAAAAATCTCACAATGCAGCTGAATTAAAGGAATTAATTTGGCCATTTGTACTGGAGATATTGCACATTAATTAATTGCATGGAAAGGATGAGTTTGTAAGTCAATTTTACCGTAAATCTGGTCATATTTATGCCATTAAAAAATCTACAATGAACACAATTAAACCATTGTAGGTAAGATAATACTTTGTTTAGATAACTTTCCAAAGAATTATTTTGTAATGTTATTTCAGTATTTTAAAACTATTACAAAATTTAGCTCATCTCACCAGATTAGATTTGGTTGCCATTTCTTTGGAGTACCGGTGTGGTATGTGACGAACAACTTTGTTCCGGAGTGGTTGGAATGCCTTCAAATACTTGGTGATGATACGGCTGATAATAATTGCCCAGTGCCAAATGAGATTGGCTTGCAAATGTTGGTCAGGGAGAAGTTCTGCAAACTGTACTTCCTTAACTGGTTTCTGACTCTGCTTATTTTCTAGCTCAGGGACAAGGACCCTGTCCAGTATTGCATACTGATGTGTCCAGTGTATGGAACGATTTGTATGTGACTTGGTCTGGAGGCGCACCAAAATTTCATGATCTACATTGTCCCCTACAATCCTGTAAATAATAAATCAGGTACATGTAGTTAAATAGACAGACCGATGGATGGATGGATGGATAGAAGACAGGGTTGGTGCAGTGGTGAGAGTGCTCGCCTTCCACCAATGTGTCCCAGGTTCAATTCCCTTACTCAGCCAACATTTGATTTGATTTGATTTATTTAGAGTTGACTTGATTTTGTCACCCCAATTAGTAGAGCATCTGTGCTTGGCTAAATAGATTTGAGACTTAAATAAAGTGCGTATTATCATTATTATTATTATTATTATTATTATTATTATTATTATTATGTTGATTATACATGTTAGTTACCTGTGTACATTTTCTAGTGAGAGCCAAATATTGGACTTGACTGCACAGACAATTTATCCACCAAAATATGTTAACATTGAATAACAATAAGAATAAGAATAATAATTTATTAGAACATGGACTTTCCCTGGATAAAATAATAATAAGATAGATAGGGTTGATATAAAATTGCTTTTGTTCATAGTTATGAATGTGACAAAAGAGAAATATATATAGCGGTATATTTGTATAAAACAATGAACCAAACTATTAAAAAATCTAAAGCACGATCTTAGGTATAAAATAATGTCGACTATCAAAAAAAAATATATAATAACAACAACAACAACAGCAACCAGATACCTGTAAAGAGGAAGAGCAGTGTCACGTAGGTGTTTAGAAGTCTCACTCAAACACTCTTGGGTGTAGGAAGCATCGCACAGTTTTTCACGTGCTGTCTCCATCGTTTTTGTAAGCAATCTGAAACCTTCGTCGGTGAAGTTATCATAGTTCTTTAAAGTTTCCTTGTCTAATTCAAGGTTCACGGCGATCTCCATATCATCACGATCACGGGCAGGGATTTGCTTTTTCTGTATTTCCTCATACAGTAGCAACGCTGCCTTGTTTTTTTTCAATGGCTTTCTTCCATAATTTTACTTTTCCCTCTAAATGTTCTCCCATTTTGCGCTGCGCACGAACCATTGAATCGGGTGACATACACACTCCTAACCTGTTAAGTCGAACTTGATCCTCGTGTTTGGTGCCACTGTGGAATAACACTGTTGATATTCGGTAGTGAAGAGCTGAGGCTTTAGAGTTGCGTACACGGCAAAGCGTGGCCGCAGCTAAGGCAACTCCGTTTGTGCCAATTCCCTCTTTCTTTATCTCTTGGTCATCTTGTCCGCTAGACCCAACCACTACTTGGTAAAATACAGGACAAAAAACTCGCAGCTCCTCCAGAAAGATCGTGTTTGAAAAGCTTGCGATTTCATCCGGTTCGTTCAAGAGCAAAATGCTTTCAGATTTTGTGTAGCTGGCCACTTCTTCTGAAACAATTTTTTTCAGTGCTTTAACAAGCTCTGGCTTAAGTTCTTTGTGTTTCAGTATGGTTTTTGCAGCCGCTTGCCAATTCTTGTTACACAATTGCCGCAATGTTTGTTTACTTTCCTCCTCGTGGGGAATTCTTGCTGTTAGCTTTCCGGTACTATCAATGATCAATACTTTAACTTGAAGTGTTCCATCCGTTTGTAAATCGTCGATGTTTAAATGCGATTCGACTGCATCTTTTAAAGCTTGCTGTGACTGTTCAGCTTTGGTTTCAAATTGTAAAGTTTTCCGAAAGGATTTTTTATGCCAGAAGAATTTACGCGAACAGACTTGCGACAAGGACTGCGGCCTGGTGGCGTTTCGAGCAACCGCTTGGATTCATTAACACTCTTCTTTGTTGGAGTACAAGCAGTAACCTGATTAGGACCTAGTGAACTTTGCAGGAGTTCGAATAGTGTTCCTAAATTTCTAATTTTGCGAGCGCAAGGATTACATACTCGCTCTGAAAACAGCTCGTAGTTTTCCTCAACTTCGATTCCTGCCGCCCTGCAATGATCGGCAAAAATTTCACTGTATGAATCTTTTCTTCTCGCTCGTTTGAAAAGATTTTCAGAAGAAATATATCCACGTTTACCAGGCTGAGATGCTGCTCCAAATTTAACTTTGAAATTACACCGACAAACTCTGCAGTAATCGCTTGGAGATTTCAACTGTCGCAGCTTCGACATCTTTTGAAAACGCACTTTTCGCGGCCACATACACACGTGCAGCATTATTGATATTCTTTTTGTTTCGAAGGAAGTGAAGTTTTATTTCCGGTAATCTGTAATTTGCTAATTTGTCGATAAGCTGTCAATAAGCGCCAATGAAGTCACCGTGAAATCGCGGGGTTTGCTGGCAAGCGTTCCCTCTCCCTTTCCCCGCCCCCTCCCCCGTCCTCCATTTTTTGCTCTCGTCCCAATTTTCGCGCATGCGGAAAACTTCGTTCGAACGGGAACGCCTGCTACGCTATAATGGAAACTTTAAAGGAATATTTACTTTCAAAGTACTTCAGTTCATTTGGCTATGTTGTAATTATCCTCCACGTCCCAGTGTTAGTAATATTTGCCGCCGTCACAGGCCAGCTGAGAACAAGCCAACGGAGATTATTTCGCTGCGATGTCTCCCACTGCCGTGACGACTGCCTTCGAGAATATGACGACCACTTCAACACTCCTTTTCCTCTCTATGGCTTTGCCTTGTTGTGTTTCGCTCCTCTGGTGGTTGTATCCATCGCCTACTCCTGGTGTTTTGTGAAATCCCGAGTTGATGAAATAGAAATCGCCATGAAACCAGACCCTGAAAACCCTCGTCCCAGACTGAGAGTCACTTCTCGCAAAGTGTTCTATTCTTACTTCGTACATCTGCTCATACGACTCGTACTGGGGATTTTGTTCATAGTGCTGCAGAACTTCGTGTTTTATGCCGCTGGTTTTCCGTTAGAATTCGTTTGTCGTCTCTGTGATGTGCCAGCTGCAGTAAAACCAACAGTAAATTCCGCACATTTCAACAACACGAAAGTTGATTCATCCGCTGTCAACTGTGACAATTCTGTTGGATCTGACTTTGCTCTGTGGGCAAAAGGAATTTGGATCGTAAACGCTCTCTTTGCACTTTTGGTGTTTGGAGAATCGTGTTGTCTTTTCGTTAGAGCACTAAATAATGTTGAATTTACTTTTGACTCCGAGTTTTGCCTGAAGCACTTTTTCAACAAGAGCAGAACTCCAGTCAAACTTCGTGACTCGGTTTTCCGCTTTAAAAGGCGATTTCAAAACGAAACGCAGTATCTGGAACCATTAATTGCTTCTTTCAGTGACAGCATAGACAACAAAGCTTTGGACGACATTTTTGTCCCCCTTACTATATACACTGGAAGAGCAAACCACAAGCCGGATTATTCGTTACAGAGACACGAAATCTATGAGATATATTTGAGGCCTCAACAAGGATCCATTTCAATAGAGACGCTTGAAGAGTTGTTTCTTCCCAATAACGACACGCAAGATCCAAAAAAAATTCTCATTGTTGGTCGTCCAGGGATCGGAAAGTCTACACTGTGTAGGAAACTCTTACGTGACTGGAGCAACGATAAATTGTTGTGTGACAACGAGAACAGGTTTGTACACATGTTCCTGTTCCAATTCAGGCATTTTAATTCTGAGACACCAGATGACAAGAAGATGTCCCTTAAAAAATTACTGAGTCTTGTGTGTACAGATGAGCCAATTGACCATGACGTTTTTCAGTACATTTTAGATAACCCTGAGAGAGTCATTCTTGTCTTTGATGGCTTGGATGAATTTAAACACCACGAAACCTGTTTAGAAGATGAGCAGTCAGTTGCTGGAAATGGTCCAACAGAAGAGATGCAGTTTGCTGCTTTGTATGTGAAGTTAGTGAAAGGCAGATTGCTTTCTGGAGCCACAATTATAACAACCTGCAGACCCAATGTTGTACAGAGTGTTGAAAGCCTGACATTTGAAAGGAAAGTGGAGATAATGGGATTTACACCTAAGAAAGTTCAGGAATATATACAAAAACACTGTGCAAAAAACACACAGATGATGAGCAGGATATGGGTGCACATCAGCAGCAATGCAGAATTACTGTCGTTATGCTACATACCAGTAAACTGCTTCATCATCTGTTCTCTTCTTGAAAAGTGGATTTCACTTGAAGAACAGAATTCAAAGGGTACATTACCAAAAACAACAACAGAGGTTTTCACAGGAGCCATGAGACTGTTCATTTTTAAACATCACCCAGCATTTAAAGGAAGACCATTAACTAAAGATTACCTCATGGGAATTACTGGCTTCCCTGACCCAGTAGAAGGGACTTTGACCCAAGTGGGTAAATTGGCAAAAAAAGGAATAAAATCAAAGCAGCTGGTATTTGGATCAAAAGAGGTTCAGGGGATGGAGAACTGTGGACTTTTTCATCAACTACCAGACACTGAAGTTGAACCTTGGAGGTTTGAGTCTCATTTCTGCTTCCTACATCTGACTCTGCAAGAGTTACTTGCAGCCAGAGAAATTGTAACGATGCCACCCACAGACATCAGCAAATTTATCTTCTCAAATGCTTCAGATCCAAAGTGGCATTTGGTTATCCAGTTTGTGGCTGGTTTGCTTCATGGTCAGAAAAATGAAGCCATTAACACGTTTGTCAGAATTCTTCTTGACACAATGAAGGGCAACTCTCCATCAAGAAAAGAAAAGGTCCTGCTGATGTTAAAGTGTTTACATGAGCACAACAATGTAACTGTAAAGAAAGCAGCTTTTGAACTGGAAAGGAACAATGCAGTTAATGAAATAGATTTATCTTATTTTCAAGTTACACCAGTTGATTGCATGACAATCGCACATTTTATAAAGCATCTTGAGAAACCGACTGCGTTGAACCTAAAGGGTAGCAGTATCACAGATCAAGGTGTATCACACCTGTGTGATGCACTAAAACATAAAAATTGTAACCTCAATGAGTTGAACCTTTCAGTTAACAGTATATTAACAGATCAAGGTGTATCACACCTGTGTGATGCACTAAAACATGTAAATTGTAACCTCAATGAGTTGAACCTTTCAGATATTGACAGTATAACAGATCAAGGTGTATCACACCTGTGTGATTCACTAAAACATGTAAATTGTAACCTCAATGAGTTGGACCTTTCACATAACAGTATAACAGATCAAGGTGTATCACACCTGTGTGATGCACTAAAACATGTAAATTGTAACCTCAATGAGTTGAACCTTTCATTTAACAGTATAACAGATCAAGGTGTATCACACCTGTGTGATGCACTAAAACATGTAAATTGTAACCTCAATGAGTTGAACCTTTCATATATTGACAGTATAACAGATCAAGGTGTATCACACCTGTGTGATGCACTAAAACACGTAAATTGTAACCTCAATGAGTTGAACCTTTCATTTAACAGTATAACAGATCAAGGTGTATCACACCTGTGTGATGCACTAAAACATGTAAATTGTAACCTCAATGAGTTGAAACTTTCACTTAACGTTATAACAGTTCAAGGTGCATCACACCTGTGTGATGCACTAAAACATGTAAATTGTAACCTCAATGAGTTGAACCTTGCACTTAACAGTATAACAGATCAAGGTGTATCACACCTGTGTGATGCACTAAAACATGTAAATTGTAACCTCAATGAGTTGAACCTTTCATTTAACAGTATAACAGATCAAGGTGTATCACACCTGTGTGATGCACTAAAACATGTAAATTGTAATCTCAATGTGTTGAAATTTTCACTTAACAGTATAACAGATCAAGGTGTATCACACCTGTGTGATGCACTAAAACATGTAAATTGTAACCTCAGTGGGTTGAGCCTTTCATATAACAGTATAACAGATCAAGGTGTATCACACCTGTGTGATGCACTAAAACATGTAAATTGTAACCTCAATGAGTTGAACCTTTCATATAACAGTATAACAGATCAAGGTGTATCACACCTTTGTGATGCACTAAAACATGTAAATTGTAACCTCAATGAGTTGGACCTTTCACATAACAGTATAACAGATCAAGGTGTATCACACCTGTGTGATGCACTAAAACATGTAAATTGTAACCTCAATGAGTTGAACCTTTCATATAACAGTATAACAGATCAAAGTGTATCACACCTGTGTGATGCACTAAAACATGTAAATTGTAATCTCGACAAGTTGAACCTTAGCTGCAACAACATAAATCAAGGAATGATGGAGCTAATTGAGGTTAACCAGTGTTATGTTATCTCATGACCTGTGCCAATTGGGTTAGAATTATTGTATTTATTATTGGGTTATTGTTTCTGAACATTTCACAGGGGTGCTCATAAGCAATTTGTGCATACCTACAATGTTGGTCATTAGACCTTGGGACATTTGACAAACTGGTGGGAAAACTAGCAAACTGGACACTGCATTCTTTTATCCTTATAACAGTAACACATTTTCTCCTCTTGCTGGCTTTTTTGAGCTTCCCCAAGGCAGTGTTGAAACATCTGGGCCATCCATGGACTCGTCTTGCTTTCTGGAACTGTTACAACTCAACATTGCAGAGGGGAGAGTGGGAACTGTCGCAAGACTTATGACCTGCATTGTAAGTCAACATCACCTTTGCAGTGCTTTCGAATATTTTATATCTCTGTTGGGGAATAAACTCTGTGCCTGGCACTGCTGGGCATCACTGAGGTTGTACAGGTTTGAAAAACATCTTAACTGTAAATAAATGAATGGCTAGTGACACTTCTGTATGTTTCAATGCTAACTGTAAATTATTCACTATTATATTCGAGTATCAGCCTTCCCCTACGAAAATTGAATCTTGGTTCAACTATGTGCTTCCACTTTTTAACCTGGATCAAATCCTCAAGTGTCACCATTAAACTGAAAGACTTTGTATGGACTGTGCTTTCCTTTTCGACGTTTCCTTTAGATAGTGTGCAAAATTGAGCTCACTCAGGAGTTAAAAACTAATGCGACAAAAGAAATGACCATGATAGAAAAACAGGGCAGATTACTAAGCCAAGATAAATCTAAAGTATTGTTTCTATGTAGTAGGTATGGGAAACATCTAAACCCATTGACTCCTACACTGGCCAAAAATGATCTTCAGGGAAAAAGGATCCTTGTAGCACTTGTGATTTCATATGTTTTACAACCAGAAGATGGTTTCAGTAAATAAGGAAAAAAGTCTTTCAAAGAAAGCATGCCTAAATGACCATTATAATATAAATTGAGTGAGAGATACTTGTACACAGGCAATAAGCTTTGGAAGTAATAATAATAATAATAATAATAATAATAATAATAATAATAATAATAATAATAATAATAATAATAATAGTAATAATAATAGTAATAACAATTTTTATAGTGCCCTATCCAAAAGCTCTACGGCACTTTACAATTAAAGTTAAAAAGTTAAAACTGGATAACAATTAGACAACTACTCATTAAAATAATGCTTAAAAAGATAAGTTTTCAGATTACGCTTAAAAGAAAAAAGGTCCTCGCTACATTTTATGCTGTCCGGAATATCATTCCATAATCCTGGTGCAGCAACAGAAAAAGCGCGATCGCCGTAGGATTTTAGCCTAGAGCGCGGAACGACTAATAGCTTCCTACCTGATGATCTTAAGGTTCTAGTAGGCTTATAAGTTTCCAGCAGATCACTAATATAACAAGGGCATAAATTATTTAGAGCTTTAAATTTTAAAAATAATCCTCTGCTCCACGGGGAGCCAGTGAAGTTCCTTCAGTAAAGAGTAATGCGATCAAACTTACGACCACATAAGATCAGCTGTGCTACACAGTTCTGATTGGAGTCTGAGAACCAAATATTTCGGAGGACCATATAGCAGAGAGTTATTGTCTAATCTACATGTTATGAAAGCGTGAACTAACGCTTTGGTGCAATTAACTGACAGAAACTTTCTAATTCAAGAAACATTACGGATATGAAAAAATGCAGATTTACAAATAGCTGCGACTTGACGTTCCATATTTAACTTATTATCAAAGATTACACCAATATTCCTGACAAACTGTGAGGGCTGTATAACAGATCCATCAATTGCTGTAAAAGAGGGAAACTGAGATGCAGATAAATTTTGAGATCCAATCATTAAAAGCTCAGTCTTTTCACTGTTGAGTTTAAGTTTGTTCAGGGACAATTCCAGGTTGCAATATCTTCTAGGCACAATTCGATTTTCTGCATAGTAACAGATGAACCAGAGTCAAACGAGAGGTAAACCTGACAGTCATCTGCATAGAAATGGAAGTTCATATCATGCTGTCTTATGATGTCACCAAGGGGAGACGTATACAGTAGATACAAAATGGGGCAAGCACAGATCCTTGGGGAACACCATACATCATATCAGACCGGGAGGAATTTGATCCATTTATGCTGACAAATTGATTTCGATCAGCTAAATAGGACTTGAACCAAGCAAGGACTTTGCCTTTGATACCAAACCGACTATTAAGTCTGTGGAGTAATAAGTCATAGTCTGCAGTGTCAAATGCTGCCGATAAGTGGAGAAGTAACAAAACAACAGTGCAACCACGGTCCACAGCTCATAAGATGTCATCATGAACTCTCAATAGGGCAATCTCCATGCTGTGCAATTTCTTGTAAGCAGATTGTAACCTCTCACTAAGGCTGTTGTCATCAATGTACTGCACAAGTTGTGCTACCACTAATTTCTCAAGTAATTTTGAGATAAACGGAAGGTTTGAAACAGGACCAAAAATTATTTAGGTCTTCAGGATTTAAGTTGGGCTTCTTCAACAATGGAATAATCAAAGCAGTTTTCAGCAAGTTAGGCATAAAAGCCTCATCTAAGGAACAATTGACAATATCAGTTATTACTGACAGCAAAATTGGCAAACATTTAGTTAGGACGGGAGCCGGCAGTGGATCGAGAGCACACATTTTAACTCTAGAAGACTTAATAAAGTTGGCATTGTTGTCAGTAGAAACACGTTGAAAAGTAGTAAATTCACAAGGACACGACTGTGCACCGTAGTTATCAAAGGAAAGGTTATTCAGAATACCAGCACTGGGAACAGGCAAACTGTCGCATACAAGTCTTATCTTGTCAACAAAGAATGACTTAAACTTTTCAGCTAAAGCCGTATCAGGGGTAATAGAGGAATAGCGTACAGTCGGTTTCCTGTATAGCAGATTATTAACTGCTTGAAATAAAATTCGCTGGTCACCCGGTTGCTTTCAATTATCAATGAAAAATGGTCCTCTTTTGCACTTCGAATCAAGTCATTCACCACACGACATTGTTCAGTGTATACAAGATGGTTAGCTTCCGTGTTTTCTGCACGCCATCATCTTTCCAGTTTTCTCTTCTTTGTCTTTGCAGCTTTAATTTCATCAGTAAACCATGTAGCATAAGGGTGAATAGTAACAGATGTCTGAATGATGGGGGCATGGTGTCAATTACAGATTGAAGAGAAGAATTAAATTGATCAATGGCTATTGACAGATCGTCGTTGAGAGGTGTTTTAACTAACGCAGAATTTTCCAGGTCAGAGGAGAACTTATCAATGTCAATGGTGCACAAATGTCGAAAAGATAACATTCGTTCTTGAGCAGCGGATTTGGAAAAAACAAAGTTATATCGGATCATGTAATGGTCAGAAAAAGCGGGATCGAACACCAAGAGATTCTTGATGAAAGTTTGCTCCTCTCTTGTGATAACGAGGTCAAGTGTATGGCCATTGATATGAGTAGAACCATTGACATGCTGCTGAAGATTAAAAGAATGAAGGAAGCTGGTGAATTGCCGACCCGCATAATTCTGAGAATCAACGTGAAGGTTGAAGTCACCAACGATTAGCAAATAGCCTTGTGCGGTTGCTAGATGGGCGAGATAGTTAGCAAACTCGTCATAAAACATTGATACGCTGGATGAAGGAGGACGGTACAAGACGATTAAACGGAGAAACCACTTTGAAGATTTGAGCTCCAGCTCTAGGTGTTCGAAGGAGCGATAAGGCTTGTGTGGTTGAATTTTGGCCTTGATATTATTCTTGAGAACGACACCAACCCCACCGCCAGTGGTATGAGATCGCGGTACATGATGAAAGACATATCCTTCTGGACAAGTATTCCTCAGAAATCAAACAAATGCTTGCTTCCTATCCAAACATTTTGCAGAGATTCCTCACATTCCTTAGCTGACATTTAAGCCAAAATCAGTGTAAATCGAAGGTGAAAAAGAGAGATCCAGTCTGCATCAATGACTTCTTATCATTCAAACGCTATTACAGTCAAGTCAGGTCAAGCGTACCCCCTATAGTACATTAATGAGTTAATTATTTGAACATTGAACCCGTTAGTCGTTTTGAATAATGCAATCATCTTTGAAATATTTTAATCAAACTTCAATTGCTGATTAGACTCTGTCTGTAGATGTGTTTGAAAAACGCATTCGACCAATGAGACTTTAATTCTGTCACCTCTTTTAATAGAGCACACCTTTTTTAGCCCTTTAAAATCCAACAATATTGTTCTTTCTGAGGAATCCTAAAAATAATAAATTTGTACGAAGCAAAATTAAACACAGCTGATAGCATACAGTGTTGTAAACAACCAAAAATATTGACGAGAAAACTTGCTAGAACTTCGCCTGAAATCCTTTTATCACGAATAAGACTTCTACAAGCTCTATGGGATGTAGAAAGCAAAAAAAACTGCTCGATAATAATATTTATAATACCGTTTTTCACCTATCACTTCCACTCACCATTGGACGCCATGTTAATGGACGCTTCGATTTCCCATATAAGGAGCACCTTTTGTTCGCTTAGTCCAATCAGCAATCGAAGTTTGATTCAAATATTTAAAAAATGATTGCATTATTCGAAACGACTAACAGATTCAATGTTCAAATAATCAACTCACTAATGTAATCTAGGGGGTACACTTGACCTGACTTGACTGTAACATCAAAATAATCCTTTCTGTGTGAGTGCAAAACAGAATGTTTAAATACTTTATCATTCAGAAGCAGTCATCACATAGGAAAATATTAGGCAGCAACATCTTGCTGAGATCATGGCTGTAAGAAAACAACAAAGGCTCTAAATTGACACTTTTTTTGCAAAAAAGGAAAATCAGAAGTTGATAACAGACTCAGGGATTTCTTGGTTAGGAAGTCTCCATGAATCTTGCTTCAGGATTTATGTAGTTATTGACTGAGTGGGAGCTGCGCTTGGTCCGTATGCCATGACCTCGAGCCAAATATTTTTCCTGTCCGGCTGGACCTGACTCAGTCAATAAATAAGTGTTTTTAATTATCATATGGCCTCTTTAGACTCTTCATGAGCACAAATATGTTGTTTGTATTTTTTTTCTGATTGTAAAATCAATTTACATGGTTAGATGCTACAAAATCCTCTAAATTCGTATTGCTCGGGCCGTACGTGTTCCTAACTGGGTCCTACGGCTTTTTCCAGCCCTGCTCGCGCTAAGGCGTACGGCCCTCATATGGGGATTTTCTCAATAGTTTCACAATGAAAGAGCACGCGGGACCGTATGGGTCATATGATCAACTGTATTATCTTTAACAGTATTAGTTATTAACACTTTTCACATCAACATTTCTGTCATAATACTGACAACAGCCCAACTTAGATCCTTAAGACTCTTACATTTTTATTTTAAGCACTAATGAAAATAGCAATATTGATATTGGTGCTATATAAATTGACCAAGCTCACCTGTAGTTTGTTTGTTGAGTGCAGGGATTTCCTTTGAAATGTAAAAGAAGCAAACTTGGTGGCAACTCTTCTGTTAAAAAAAATAAACAACAACACAGCAATTGTCAATATCTGCTGATAATGAGCTAAGATACTACAGTTGACTTTCTTGTAAGTGACCAGCCTTGGGATTGGAGAATTTGGTTACTTAGCTTTACTTACAATAGGTGAGATGGAAAATTATGAGAAATTCAAAATATCCAGTGTTGGACCAAGGAAAGACAATGTTCAACAAAATTTCATTATAACCTTCAATCAGTAGAGATTAGAGATACAGTGTCAGACCAAGAAAAGGCAACTGAACATTAAGATATTGGTTATTGAATGAAGATGGTTGCTTACGAGGGCTAGGTTCCTCTGAAAGAGAGTGGACTCTGATAGCTATAACTTTAACCCATTGACTACCGGCTGTTTTTACATTTTCAGAGTGATTTTCCACCTATAAACGATGAATAGCAATTCGTGACTCTTTATTTGAACTACCAGGGAAAAGTGGTGCTGTCCTAAGCCACTGGAGGCTCAAGGTTTCTGAAAACGTCATTTTGACGTAGCTATTTTTTATCCGTGAAGCGACAACAATGGCCCAAGTTCGGTTTGCTAGCAATTTCTGCTAAATTTACAGCCATTTTTCATCTTTAGCTGCTGCCTGATGAGCATCATTAAGCGTGACGGTAGCTAAGAGTCCACTTTCTCAAAGAATCGAGCAAGGTGATGTACTTTGTTGTTGAATTTGGCTTGTTACTCAACGAACAGGGAATTTGGCTGGTCGAACACTTAGTACCTTTGGGACTCGACTATTGATGAATTTCTCGACCTACCGCCACATATTTTGGAATTTCTGAGTACTGAAGATGACCACAAGCAGGAATTTTTAGCAGTAGGTCGGAGTGGCTGTGTGAAAGAATTGGGAGAAGGAACGGGTGCTGTTAAAAATTCTCGTCATTTCCCAGCATGCAATGTGGTCTAGATGTTGAAAATGGCGGAAAGGCCCGAATGCACTGGAAAAAAAGGCTGTATCTACGCTCGGGAGAAGAATATCAACAAAAAAAAGTCATTTCTAAGCTAGAAAAAGGACTGAATTTCGTTATGATGGTTGAAGTTTTGTTTTTCGGCGATGATTTCCTTAAAAAACATGAAGGTAAAAAGGGGCATTTTTGTCGTTTCTCTTTGATGTTAAAAACGGTCAGTTTCCTTCTTGTCCAAACTCAAAAGGCCATATTTGGTCAAAATCGCTACGTTTCTTGCATTTATTGGATATCCAAATTTAAAGGGCATTCCATTTCGTGCTCACAACTAACAGTTAAGGCAATATTCGTGCGATTGAGAAAGTTGCAATGTTTTGAAGCATGGGAGTTTTTTACGCCGGTTTTGGCCGGCACGGGTGCCAATGGGTTAAAGGACTGACTGACTGACTAATTGGCCAGTGTAGGAGTCAAAGGGTTAAAAAAGCAACAAACTGTAGTTTCCAATTTCTTGGATAAAAGCCTTCAAATTGTTATGTGAATTTGTTATTTGCAGTCTTACCAACAACAGTTTCATCAGTTACACAGAGCATGCATTATAGAGGCCCTGCAAAAAGGGGGGTCCAGTGTCGCTTGTCTGAATTTTAGAATCTCCTGTGTCGGTGTTTAAATCACTAATAATTATTCTTGGCCTTGATGGCACTGTCAGAATTTTGCCAGGAATGATGTCTCTCGTCGGGATTTCATTTTATGTGCTGTCGCTACTTTTTGGGCCATGTTGCTTGTCGGAATTTACCCTGGCAGGGCCTCATTATAACTCTCATACAAATTTTTACATGAATTAATTTTTCAGGGGTTATGATTACAGAGAACTTCAAACCTGCATCAAAATGACTGATCTGGTTGTCTGAGAGATCCAAGAATTGTAACTTGCTGAGCATCCTGAGGTTTTCCACTTTTGTTATTTTGTTATCAGCCAATGTCAGGAATCTGTTCAACAATGAAAATCAAAACCTGCTCAATTAAGCTGCTCAAACTGCAAAGATTTAAAAATATGCACGACATGCTCACTAGGTTTATATCAGGGTGAGTATAATAATCGCGACATAAAACCACCTCTTACTTCAGTTTGGGAAGAACTTCAAGATTCTCGATCTTTCCAATTTCATTCTGAGAAAAAAAGCAATAAATGTCATTAAAGTAGAATGATTATTGAATTTGCAAATATGTGCATAAACTTATAAGGATGATTAGCTCAAGTTCTAGAATATGAAAGCTAAACTTGGAGTCAGTGTCTCTTAGAACTGGTAGCTTGAACATTTTGGTCAACCCTTCTACCTGATCATGCATTGCTCATCCAAATGAATACTACTAGCCATCTCACTGTCATGAACAGGACCAAGATGAGTAGTCTTTGTTGTATTTACATGTTGGACATACCGGTAACTTATAATGTTACCCACAGTGTTCAGAGCTGGCTGGGTATTTCAGGACAATCATTTGATGTTTAGTGTGGCAGGTAATTATCAATGTGTGTACCACAGTCAGTTTAGTCCTTGGTTAATTGTCTCCTCAGTAAATACTTAGAAAAGAAATAATCATACTTATTTGTCAGTTATCAATATCTAAAGAAAACAGTAACACCATTCTTTTATCAAACAAAGAGCAACAGAGCCTTACCATGTCTTCAAGCAATTTATTGCACAAACTGTATTTTTTAGAAAGCCTAAATGTACCCATCTGGTACTTACTTTCTGTAAATACAAATTGGTGACAGGCCCAAGGCAATCTAAGTTGTCAATCAAACTGATCTGTTCTCGGTCCAGTCGCACGTGAGTTAAATTGAGTAATTCAGCAGCCCTATTGAGGCAAATCAACAGAAAAGATGTGATAGTGAGAAAAAACCATGCTTCTCCTTATAAGTACAACAGCAACTACAGAATACATGCCAACTTTTAAATGAAAATTCAAGTTAGTGCTTCAGTAGCTTCTTAGTGAAGGAAAATCATTAAGTCCACAGCTGACATGGAAAGTGGAGAAGTTTCTTGAAGGTACAGTATGACACAACAGTTTAATTAGAAATTTTCAGTCAACTTAGCTGACAATGAGTAACAACTACAACCTGGCCTCTTTTAAGGAAGTGAAAAAAGTTTGGATTTTAAGTACATGGCTTGGATTCTTTATGCATAAGAATAGACGATATACTTTTGGTGACCTGGTTTCTCTATGGATTGTAAGTTGCCTCTGTAGAGTTACTAGAATAAGGAAGAAACTGCATATATATGTTGTGATTCAATTTTATACTTGGTATAAAATTTTCTCCCTTTGTTTTAAACTAATATTATCACACTTTGCCATACCCAAAAACAAAGGTAGAAAAAATTTAATCCAAGGATAAAATTGAACCACAACATATATTTCAGTGTCCCACGAGTTCCCCACTTTTCAACCCTGTGCATAATAAACATACATGGCATAATTTTGTAGGCTTGATGCACAGCAAGCACTAGCAGGTCCTATGCATGCTAAACAGTGAAATGTAAAGCTTGTGGGATGTGGCTGGAGTGACAATGATACCTCAAAAGTTAATGTGATCGGATAAGCTGAAGCCACTCTAAGGGCACAATTGGTAGCAGGCATTACCCCTTAACTCTACCAAAGCAAAAATTGAGCCCAAGCATTAGCAGCCATGGACAGCTGTTTCGGCCTTGTTAAGCCTCATCAGCATGGCATAGCTAATGCTCAGCTCAAGTACCCACATATGCTTGTTTTATTCGTATGTGGGTACTTGAGCCTGAGCATTAGCTATGCAGACTAGGTCTAAAATGCAGACTGAGACCAAAACTGTTTCTTCAACAAATATATGTGATGTATTTTCAACTTCTAACTTATGCTAGTGTCACAGATTCACCTTTCTGAGATCACCTCCTGTGAAATTGACATTATGCTTTTTGAAAAGCGTCAACCTTGAAATTATCAACCACTCCAAGTGCTCTGTTGCTAGAATATTGAAGGTACAGAAATATGTCTTTGAAAAATGTCATTCATATTCAAAGAAACCTGTTAAAATCTCCTGATTTAAAATGTCTTCTCAAATTGTTTGCCCCCTTGGAAATCACATGGCTTTCTTACATTATTTAAATATACTAAAACCATCATGGAGGTTATGGTTTACGAACTAATGCAAAGCTTAAGCTTGGTCCTTTGTTGTGACAAATAAGGGCCACAGGAAATGTAAGCCAAAGAAATCAAGCTGTCAAGATGTAACATCAATTTCGCAGGAAGTGTTCTTGGAAAGGAGATTGCGTGGCACTAGTGCATGCCCATAGGGAGGGGAGTGCAATGGGTGCACCCGCACCCCCCTCCCCTCACCCCCCACGGGCTGCTGAGGTCCCTTTTTAGTTGACCAATGATTTAAGAAAAGTGAATTATACGTATTATACCATATACGTCCTGCTAAAGATTTGCTGTACGATTTCAACAACTAGCTGCGAATGCGAAAGTGCAAGTGCTCTTAGACGGCTACACACTTTTAACAGAGCCAGCAAACGATGACACAACAACAAGTAGCTTTATTTGCATGACCATAACTTCATACAGTGTTGCAAAAGCACGTATCTTAACAAGAAACAAGAACAATGTACCGCAGTCTGATTTAGATAATATAATTTTATTATTACACGAATCTAAGCAAAATAGAATGAACTTTGTCAATTCAATATTAACAAAATAATCAGGAAAATTCATTAATTCTTTGGTAGCTTCTATAGGGGATAATTGGGTGATATTCGGCAAGTGATTTTTTACTTTGCTATAAGATCTGTTCCTAAGAATTGAGTATTTAGGACAGCTAAAAAGAAAGTGTATTTCATCTTCAACTTGATTCAATCCACAAGTAGGGCAGTGTCTATCAAACCTCAAGGGATTTGATCGTATCTACCAGTTTCAATCATTAGTTTGTGATTACCTATTCATAGTTTCACTAATTCTTTCCTACCATTTAGTTTTCTTGTAAAGCCTAGATAATAAGAAGGCTCTCCTCACTGCCCCTTATGCACATCCACTATCTAACAGACATTGATCTGGAAGAAGAAGTGGATGTGTTTGCTAAGAAGCACCCAAGGAGGCTTGAGCTTGGGATGCTCCTAAAAGATCATGAAGACCAACAGTAAACCTAGTGCCACTCGGTTTGTTGTTGATCACGATCTACTTTAGGGAGCAATGTCACACAAGAGAATGTGTCACAATAAAAGGACTAATTATTAACTAATTATTAGTTCGTAAAAATATGAATTTGCAACTTTGTTTCTACTTTTGTTCCTTTTAAATTGTGACATTATTCCCAACATTATTATTATTTGAAAAAATTGAAGGAAAGCAGCCAGGATTCGTGATAAAAACTTGAATGGACGTTCTCTGGCTAAAAATATTAAAAATTGCGAGCTTTCGACCACTAGAACTGTGGTCTTCAATGGGTAAAAAGATGAATGAAGTAAAAATTCAGAGAATATATGGTGAGATAAAAATGATAACAATAGAGAAAAATTAGGGATAAAAGGTGATTAAGAATTTTTGTTAAAAAGTATGCGATATTGTCCTGGAAGTGGGCAAGAGTTATTGTCCGCATTAGGCATGATCGAGGTGTGCCAAGATTCTAGAAATTTCCTGATGCGGAAATTTCCTTTGTCAATGATCGATGCATTGTTGAAGTCAATAACGTGGTTGTGAGACCAAGCCTGGAGCCTTTGGCCGCTGTCTTCATATTCCTATTTATTATTATTATTATTATTATTATTATTATTATTATTATTATTATTATTCTACTTCTTTGCACAAAAAAACATTTTTTAGGTTTGCTTTCAGCTGCCTGTTTCCATATCATACTGCCCTCAAAACGCATGAAATGCAGTTTCAGACAACATAATTTTCAAAATTTCCCAGGGGAACATGCCCCCATATCCCCCTAGAGGCTCACACCTGTGGCACTTGTACTTTTAAAACTGCTTCTTTGAAAATAGATTCTATCTCAATTATTTACAACTTTAAAATCTGGAGAACTGGCTAGAAAATCTTAGGATTATTTCAGCTCCAGGCTTTATTAAGTACAAACAAATATTATCTTTTCTCTATTTACATATGTATGTAATTAAATACAAGGCAAATAAAGGTGTTGTTGTTGTTGTTTGGTTTGTCTGTTTCCGTGGACAAATTGCACCCACCCATGAAAAAACCTGCCTACGGTCCTGCTAGTGTGAGTGAAAAATTGGTGCAAAGCAGAGAAGAGATTTACCACATGCAAAGTAAGGTCACGTGTCAGGGTCATT
This sequence comes from Pachyseris speciosa, assembly GCA_016490735.1. Taxonomy (NCBI): domain Eukaryota; kingdom Metazoa; phylum Cnidaria; class Anthozoa; order Scleractinia; family Pachyseridae; genus Pachyseris; species Pachyseris speciosa. Next base: position 389,252 of record JAEMWC010000690.1, read on the forward strand.
GTTTTTTGTTTACGATTGTGCAAGATAAGTTGGAAATATACAAGCAAGGCTTTCTGTACGCTTCCTTTCAATCACATCAACTACCAGTGTATGAAAGTTGATGCTTTTCGAAAAGAAAAATGTCAGTTTCACAGGAGGTGTTCTCAGAAAGACAAGATGCATAAGTTCAAAATTAAAAGTACATCACATATTTCATGAAGAGACAGTTTTGGTCTCAGTTGATCTGCAGTCTGCATTTTATACTGACCGATTTTAGATCATTTTAGGTCATCTTCGATATCACTTTAGGTCATTTTAGGTCATTATAGATATCATTTTAGATCAATGTAGATCATTTTAGATCATTATAGATCATTTTAGGTCATTTTGTCCATGTCATTTTGGGTCACTCTTCTTTTAGTAACCAGTCAGTGTAAAACACAGACTGCAGACTGCAGACCGGGGTTAAAATGCAGACTAAGGGTAAAATGCGGACTGCAGACCAGGGGTAAAATGCAGACTGAGGGTAAAATAAAATATTAATAATAAAATATGAGTCATTGCTTTGAAATGGTTTACATTTACTGATGTTTTGATTGATTAAATGAAGTTGAATTTTGTGCACGTCGAGTTTTGGCATCTGACTCTTCTATCAAAATGATCATACTAATGATTATTTGAGAACGCCGAAATGTTGTTATAATTTCTCTTGTTTGGATAGCCAACTGTCACCTTTCAGCAAATACCAATTCACGAACCTCTTGATATATTAAAGTTGAGTACAAAGATTGAATGTCTTACACAAACTAGGCTCGATACGTTTAGCTTGCCCTGTTGTTGTGCTCTCGTGTTTTGATTGTCTTGTGTTCCAAACAATTCCAAGGCCATTTGAAGCAACTAAGACACGTAGTGGTTTGAACGTTATTAAAGACTTTTTTTGTCGATGAAAAAAGGATGGAGAGTTGGTCAGTCCCAGATCTGACTGCGTAAACAAAATTCAAAATGGCCGACACATAAACAAAGGTGAGATGCATAGAATTACGATTAGTTCGGGGCCCTTGTAATTAGCTTGGTTCAACAAAATGGGGAGTTCAAGAACTCGAGGTTGATAACATAATGTTTGACTAAGGCTAGGAAACGCCTTTTGGTTTGAGTTTTCGGGATTTTGGAAAAAAAATTATGGGTACGTACGAACACACTGAAGTCTTCATTTGATCCGGATTTGATCCTCGCGTCGTGTTTTTTTATTGTTAATATTTTATTTTACCCTCAGTCTGCATTTTACCCCTGGTCTGCAGTCTGCAGTCTGCAGTCTGCATTTTACCCTCAGTCTGCATTTTACCCCGGTCTGCAGTCTGCAGTCTGCGTTTTACACTGGGTGTCTGGAAAACTCAGACCTAGAAAACTCAGACCTCAGACCTCAGACCTAGAAAACTCAGACCCCCCCAATCTGGAAAACTCAGACCCCCTCATAACTATACAAATTTTCAAAGTCAAATAAACGTGGACAAAATGAATTATCGCTGTTCAGTGTGCTGAAATGTTACACGCTCTATTTATCGCAGATAACAAACACTTCACCTTTGTCGTCTCATGTTATTATAATCGGCTCCGGAGCACGAGACCTAGAAAACTCAGACCCCCCCAAACTGGAAAACTCAGACCCCCTCATAACTATACAAATTTTCAAAGTCAAATAAACGTGGACAAAATGAATTATCGCTGTTCAGTGCGCTGAAATGTTACACGCTCTATTTATCGCAGATAACAAACACTTCACCTTTGTCGTCTCATGTTATTATAATCGGCTCCGGAGCACGAGACCTAGAAAACTCAGACCCCCTCATAACTATACAAATTTTCAAAGTCAAATAAACGTGGACAAAATGAATTATCGCCGTTCAGTGCGCTGAAATGTTACACGCTCTATTTATCGCAGATAACAAACACTTCACCTTTGTCGTCTCATGTTTTTTTTTTCATCGGCTCCGGAGCACAAGACCTAGAAACCTCAGACCCCTCCAAACTGGAAAACTCAGACCCCCTCAAAACTATATAAATTTTCAAAGTCAAATAAACGTGGGCAAAATGAATTATCGCCGTTCATGAGGGGGTCTGAGTTTTCCAGATTGGGGGGGTCTGAGTTTTCTAGGTCTTGTGCTTTGGAGCAGATAATAATAACATGAGACGACAAAGGTGAAATGTTTGTTATCTGCGATAAATAGAGCGTGTAACATTTCAGCGCACTGAACGGCGATAATTCATTTTGTCCACGTTTATTTGACTTTGAAAATTTGTATAGTTATGAGGGGGTCTGAGTTTTCCAGTTTGGGGGGTCTGAGTTTTCTAGGTCTCGTGCTCCGTAGCCGATTATAATAACATGAGACGACAAAGGTGAAATGTTTGTTATCTGCGATAAATAGAGCGTGTAACATTTCAGCGCACTGAACGGCGATAATTCATTTTGCCCACATTTATTTGACTTTGAAAATTTGTATAGTTTTTTTTTTTTTTTTTTTTTTTTTTTAATGTTAAATTTCAGTACAAGACATATTAAGATACACTTACTGGCAATACATATTAAATAGCTGAGTAAATAAATGAATCCTTACATAATATAAAATATATATATATATATATATATAAGAAAAAAAACATTGAACACTAAATAAGTAAAAGAAACAGTAATTAGTACATTCTTAAGTTTCTTATGCTTTGAGTACATATTTGCATCAGAAGAAACTTGTTTGCAAGATAATTTTCCATGGCGTTATTGAGGCAGTATAAGCTAACGGATAAAGGACAGAGAATATCAGGGGCGTTGGGGATAGCGCTATATTTAAAAACGACAGTTTCTAAGTGGTATCGTGTAGGAAAGACCATTGTTTGGGTAGAAGGTTGTTTGCTTCTGCTTGTACTTGTATGTTGTACATTGTCTTTAGGTATTTGAGAAAACCTTGCAATAGAGGTATAGATTCTTTTGTTTTGCAGAGCCAGATATAGTGCCTGGCAATAAGGAAACAAAAATTGATCTGGCGTTGAAGTTTAGAGGAGTCTGATCTTAGGCCTAATAAAACAGTCATGTCTGCAGAGTAGCTATCAGGAATAATTTGGCAGAGTTTTAATCGCGCTATGATGCTCTCCCAGAAGAGTGCCGTTTTTGTGCAGGACCAAAAAAGGTGTATGAGTTTTTCTGGTTCTTTTTTACAAAAGGAGCAGTTGGGGTTCTCTTTTATCCTTATCTTAGTCAAGAAAGCATTTGTTGGAATTCTTCTGTGCAAAAGTTTGAACTGAAATTCCCTCAGTTTTGTGCTTTTTGTGATTTTATGGGCTAGTTGGTAGGTCGAGCCCCACTTTATTTCGTTTTGACCTAGGTTGCAGTCTTCGATCCATTTTTGCTGACTTGTAATAGGAGCGGCACTTTTCTTTGTAATTAATTTGTCATACACCAGCCTGCTTGCTTTTTGGGCTTTAATTAGTTTTGTCGAATAACTTTCGTATCCATTGCCTTCGTTTGTGAGGTCTCCTTGGTTGGATGTGTTACATAGCGTTTTAAGTGCGGAAATTATTCCATAGTATACTAAGGGTTGGACCTTGATGTTGTATTTGTTTAAAAATTCTGGTAGAGTGAGGAATTTTCCTTCTCTGTTCCTTAAGTGCTTGACTTTTGTAATGCCTTTACGATACCATTCTTTAAAGAAAATAGGGCTGTCGTTGATCCTTATAAGTGAGTTGTACCATACGCTTTGTTCTGTAAGCTGGCTTTCCGATGTTATATTCTCTTCAAAATTGATTTCTGACCAGATTAAGAGAATTTCCTTTAAGAAACTGTCTTGCGTTCTGAAGATATTAGCTGTGTCTATCTTATTAAGATTGCTTGTGAAAGGTAGGGTACACTCAAACTTTTTTAGTTCAAGATCGAAAAAAAGTTTCCATTTACCTTGATTGCCTGTGTCCAAGTACTTCTTTATCCAAGTAGCTTTTAGTGCTTTATTGAAAGACAAAATGTCAATCATTTTAAGGCCACCTGCTGGGTAATTGTTGATCATAATATCTCGCTTTATTTTATCGCCCTTTCCGTTCCAAAGAAACAAATAAAAGAGCTTGTTAATCTCGCTAATTATTTTTTTGTTTGTGCACAAAGGTGCCAGGATGTACACAATTTGGGAAGCTACTAGGGTTTTTAAGACTGTGATCTTCCCACTTAAGGTTAATCTGCGGTATTTCCAGTTACTTAGAGTATTTCTAATTTTTTCAAGTTTTTCCTTATAGTTTAAAAGTACAGTGTTTTCAGGGTCTGTCGTAAACCATACTCCTAAAGATTTTACTTTGTTTGTTTGCCATCTGAACTTTCTTTCTGGCAGAAGAATTTCTTTTTTTCCACTATTTGTTCCGATCCAAATTGCTTCCGTTTTCTTACTGTTTAGTTTGAGACCCGACGCTTCCCCAAAATCGTCGAGTGTGTTAAGAGCAGCTGAGAGCGACGTCTGTGAACCATTTAATATTAAGGTTGTATCGTCTGCATATTGGCTTATTTTGATTTCCTCTTGGTCAACATGTATTCCTTTGATATTGCTGTTCCTTTTAAAAGCCTTGGCTAACACTTCAACTGAAAGGACAAATAGATATGGAGACAAAGGGCACCCCTGCCTGACTCCTCTTTCAATTTTAAAGAAGTTGCTTGTCCATCCGTTGTTTAAAAAGCAGCTCTCTATGTTGCTGTAAAAGCATTTGACCCAGTTTACAACGCTTGGGCCGAAACCGAAGTATTGAAGAGATTTTATGATAAAAGGCCATTCGATCGTGTCAAAAGCTTTCTCGAAATCGAGAAATAATAATAACCCTGGGATGTTTCTTTCTTTGGTAAAACGAATAACATAGTCTATTAATCGAATGTTTTCACCTATAAACCTGCCTTTCATAAAGCCAGTTTGATCACAACTGATGAGATCGGAGAGAACCTTTTTCAGCCTGTTGGCCACGGCCTTTGCTGCAATTTTGTAGTCGCAGTTGAGAAGAGTAAGGGGTCTCCAGTTTTTAATGAGATATGGCTCAGCGTCTTTCTTAGGAATGAGTTTGATTACCCCTCTTCTTTGTGTGATGGAAAGCTGACTCGTTTCTTGCGCGTAATTTAGAGCCTTAATCAACAAGTTTGATATATTTGTCCAAAAGACTCTATAAAATTCTGCAGGTAGCCCATCGGATCCCGGGGTTTTTCCCAGTTCCATGGTTTTCAGGGCTGCAAGGCATTCTCCTTCTGTTAAGAGGCCTTCGCAATTGTTCCGTTGCTCGTCATTCAGGACGGTGTCGTTTTCATGTTTAAAGAAATCATATCTGTTGATTAAATTGTATACATTTCTGTTGGATGTATATAGATTTACGAAAAAGGATTCACCTTCTGCTAAAATTTCCTGATCCGATGTGATAAAGTTATTTTTGTCCACTTTAAGTTGGCTTATAGTACCTTGCTTATAGTGCCTCTTTTCTAGGTTAAGGAAATATTTCGTATTTTTTTCTCCTTCATTGTGCCATTTAATTTTAGCTCTCAATATGGAACCTTTCGTACGAAATTCAATAATTCTTTCTAGCTCACGCTTTAAATCACTCAGTTGTTCTACGAGTTCAGAATTTTCCGTTTCGCTAGATTCCCCGTTGTCCATTGTCAATTCTAGTTTGGAAATTGCCTGCTCTAGTTCCGCCTCACGGTCCTTCATTTTCTTAGTTTTGTTCGCTGCGTATTGAAGCGATTTTTCCCTTATTTTAAGCTTAATCATCTCCCACAATAGAGCAGATTTTACTCTGTCGTCGTTTTCATATTCGTCTTGAACTTCGTTAATCGTCGTCTTTATGAGATTAACATAAGCAGTTTCGGTTAAAAAAGAGGTATTTAATTTCCAAAGGCCGGGTCCTCTGCTATTTGTATGGAGAGACAGATCTAATGTAATCATGGAATGGTCTGTTTTATAACCTGGCACTATATCGGTGTTAGTGACGTCACCAATAACGCTTTGGCTTATTAAAAAGAAATCAAGTCTACATTGAACCTTAGGTTGTCGTTGTCTCCACGTGTACCTTTTGTCATCCGGATTGTAAATTCTCCAGACGTCAAGTAGATCAAGGTTCTCTGAAATTTCTTGAATAGTCTTCAAGCTATTTTGGTGAGTTTTGGCAAGGCCTCCTTTTTTGTCATTTTCGATATTGAGAACGAGGTTGAAGTCTCCGCCAATTATTATGTCTTCACATTTGAAATTTAAAAGATGATCGTAAAAGTTTTGAAAGAAAGAAGGTTTATCCTCGTTGGGAGCGTAGATGTTAGCGAGAGTCAAGAACTTTTCGTTAGCTTTTAAGTCACAAATAATAAATCTCCCTGCAGGATCGGTGTAAAGTCTTTGGATCTGTAGGTTAAAATTATTGTTAAAAAGAATACAGACACCTGCTTTGTTGCTTTTAAAAGAAGTGAAGTAAGCTTGATAGCCCCATTCTGCTCTCCACAAGTTATTTGTTTTTTTCAATACAATGTACTTCTTGGAGCATGCATATTGATGGCCTTTTTGCGCGAAGCCAATTGAACACTTCTCTTCTCTTAGCGTCATCCCTGAGTCCCCTGACATTCAATGAAGTTATTTTCAAAGTTGCGATTTGTTCAAGTCTTGCAATAAACGTTGTCTCGAGGGAAAAAATATGTGCGCCTCAATAAAGAATTTGCATTCTTTCTAATAGGTGTACAATGATTGATGCAAAAAGTACTCGATATATTAAACAAATAATGAAGTCTAAGACGTGCATAAGAAATAAGACTGAAGCATATGATCGCAAAAAGTGAATTAAACAAAATAACACTTACAAATAGTTTAAAAGAGTAGCGCAAAAACAAGACACGGAACATGGACCAATTTGTAGTTAGTAAAACTAAATTACTTTGGCAGCGAGAAATTTAAATGGTTGATAAGACATCCCTCTCCAGTCATAACATAGATTATTTTGCTTATTAAATTTACAAATGATCTAAGTCCTCTTCGGAAAAAATACGTACAGGGGAGCCATCGGGTGATGTCTTAACGTAAATCTTACCATCCAAAGTCCAAACACTGAAAAGGGTATATATTTGTATAGTTTTGAGGGGGTCTGAGTTTTCCAGTTTGGAGGGGTCTGAGTTTTCTAGGTCTTGTGCTCCGGAGCCGATTATAATAACATGAGACGACAAAGGTGAAATGTTTGTTATCTGCGATAAATAGAGCGTGTAACATTTCAGCGCACTGAACGGCGATAATTCATTTTGTCCACATTTATTTGACTTTGAAAATTTGTATAGTTTTGAGGGGGTCTGAGTTTTCCAGTTTGGGGGGTCTGAGTTTTCTAGGTCTTGTGCTCCGTAGCCGATTATAATAACATGAGACGACAAAGGTGAAATGTTTGTTATCTGCGATAAATAGAGCGTGTAACATTTCAGCGCACTGAACGGCGATAATTCATTTTGTCCACGTTTATTTGACTTTGAAAATTTGTATAGTTATGAGGGGGTCTGAGTTTTCCAGATTGGGGGGTCTGAGTTTTCTAGGTCTTGTGCTCTGGGGCCGATTATAAAACATGAGACGACAAAGGTGAAATGTTTGTAATCTGCGATAAATAGAGGGTGAAACATTTCAGCACACTGAACAGCGATAATTCATTTTGCCCACGTTTATTTGACTTTGAAAATTTGTATAGTTTTGAGGGGGTCTGAGTTTTCCAGATTGGGGGGGTCTGAGTTTTCTAGGTCTGAGGTCTGAGGTCTGAGTTTTCTAGGTCTGAGTTTTCCAGACACCCGTTTTACACTGACCGTTTTAGTAACTACGGCTAAACATGTCTAACTTAAGTTATTTTCCACGTTTTTGCAAATGGAATTACTTACATATCATCTAAACATCTGTCCGTGTTCTTTACAATGTTTCGTTGCGCAATCAAGGACACTGAAATTTCTTGACATTTTTCTGCAACATTAAACACTTTGCTAATTTTAAGCTTGTAAGCTTTCTGCGATTTATGCCACGAATTTCGACATCAACATTTTAATGGGGATTAAAAAAACTTACCACCTTTCCCAATATAACTTGCCATTTCTTCGCTGTGATGCTCAGAGCATGAAGGGAAAATCTTTATAGAATTTGACGTTCATATCTGGCCATGTTTGGATAATTTTCGTCCGCCATCTTGATTCTCGGTATTGCTTGGTAACCATGCCTTTTAGTTTGGCCCTTTGACTTTGAATAAATTTTGCTAACCTTACGATAATAATTATTCTAACACAGAGGTGCATGGCCAGAAATTCATTTCACTTTTGCACGCGGCACCGCTGACCGAGACGCAGGCTCTAGGGATGAGATAACACAGCTTCGATCGTTTTGTATGAAAAAGTTGAACGATAAAAACGAGGTATGGATTACAAAAAAATAAATTAAATAATACCTCAACAGTTTATATTCTTAGTCATGTGTACAAGTCATTCATAAGTCATATTCATTTATATTTCGCGGCAATTTTACCTTGTTTGTTTATTTCACCAATAATGGGTTTTCTTATATAATCACTATGGTGGCCATACAATAGGACCAATCATTAGTCCTGTACTAAAGGAATAAACTAGTACTTAGGCCTACACCAAGTTATTAGAGCAAGATGGCGGCGCAAAATGAACAAAGATGTTTTGAAGTGCAGACAGTATTTTAACACGCAGGGATCCTCGCATGACTGAAGTCGTCACGCTACCGTGTGTTTGTATTACGAGCCGAACTTTTGCCTTTGTTTGGATGAGATGGGAAGGACGAGGATGCATTTTCAGGGGACGAAAACACTGAAATTTGAAAGAGACGAATGTCTTCTTGAAGTTTCGGACCGAACAAATGCGAATTTGTCAATTGTGTTGTCGTCAGGAACCAACGAAAAGTGGCATTTTGGAGCGCGATGGTCGATTTTATAGACGTTTGTATGGAAGACGAAGGTAAAATATATTGTTTGTACTTTTTTGCTGGGAAGTGCGAAACTTAAATCTGCGAATTCAATTTAGCCGAAACTAATATCTAAACACGTTACACTTTCAATATGAGATCGAACAAATTGTTTATCTTTGTTGCAGCTCGTGCTATTTATTGTAGAAGTTGTGCCTTCTCACATATCTCTGTAAAATTCTGTTGTTTGTGTTCGTAGTTGTTTTTCTAAGTGTCAATAGCTACTGCGCGTGCGTGAAATTTAATTCTGGCCACGAGACAAACCACGAATAGTCAAAGCCTAATGACGGTATTTGATAACATGCACGAGCATTCGTCACATCGCCAATAAGCTTAAGTTGTTCGGGAATGTTGAAACGACGATGAAAAATATAAAAGTGCGGTACAAATTCGCATTCAAACCTGTAACGTTTGAAGTGGACAGCCCTTGGGATCCGATGATTTGCACGGTCCGTCTGATCATTCCTCGAAGTGGGAGTTCTTCATTATGAATTAAAATAAACTGGTTTCTACCGTTTAAGCTGTCGAGTGTTTCGTACAATTTATTCTTTCGATTTACAGTTTTAAAAAGCGGTATTTTCCTTCCGAGTCCAGCGAGATACTATCTTGCAAATTCACGCATATGCATGATAAACAGAGACAGTCATTTTGAAATCAAATATAAACTTCCTGGCAGGTGACAAAACCTGACTCTCTGGAGTCCCCTAAGTACGTAGTGTATTCTGATTGGTTAAAAAAAGTTAAAAAAACGAGTTGATTTGTAGAGAAAACGAACTGAATTTATAACATGGTCCCTTCGCATCCCACGTAATAAAGTTTCAAGAGTAATTTTTTTTAACATAAATAGCTCATTCAATACAATATTCCAACCAAAGTCATTGTCAAAAGAGGGAGCAAATGGCAGACGGTCCATCAGCAAGTTTCACATACACGAGACGTGATCTCAAGAAAGGAAAAAAGTGAAGTAACATCGCGATGGTATCGTTACTTCACTCGACCACTCCTTCGACTCCTGTTGTTTCAGTTGCCCTCGTCAGAACAAATCCAGTAGCGAATCACATTCCCCATAATGTCCCCTACCACAAGAGAGAACTTACTCGCGGGCTTTACTTGCTTTACGTCAATGACATGCACCGCTCCTCCAAAAGGTTTGATTTTTATTTATTTGCTGATGATACTAACTTGCTATATGCCGATAAAGATCTAAACAAACTCGAAATTGTCGCCAACGAAGAATTATTAAAGTTGTGTGAATGGTTGAATGCTAACAAATTATCCCTTAACGCATCTAAATCTAATTTCATTATTTTTCATCCTTGTCAACGTAAGCTAGACCGTGACGTAGACCTTAAAATATTTGACAATAACTTGGAGCAGTTGGTATCTCTTGAACGTAAGACATATGTGAAATACTTAGGAGTTCTAATTGACGGTAATCTCTCCTGGAAGCACCATATAAACTACATTTCCACGAAAATAAGTAAAGGTATCGTTATTATTTCTAGGCTCAGACACTTGGTACCGGACACTACTCTTTTAAACATTTAGCGCTCGTTCATAGAACCGTATATTTCCTTTGGTCTCGTTGGTTGGGGCCAAGCCGTGAATGCACATCTAAACAAAGTTCTCACTTTACAAAGGCGGGTTCTTCGTCTAATGTATTTTTCCGATTATAGATCTCATACTGCTCCTCTTTTTGCTTGTTCGAGAATTCTGCCGATAAAAATGCTCTACTTTAAATAGGTTGCCTCTCTCCTGTATGACATCGCTTATCATTATGCCCCTCCCAATATTTCTGAACTGTTTACTCGCTCTGAACAGGTTCATTCCTACTCTACTCGTTTTTCAGTGGCTGGTAACTTCTACATAAAACAGGCGAAAAAAAATCATCAATTGCTTTCTTTTTCTAGAGTTGGTGCGAAAATATGGAATGGTATCCCCCTTGAACTTCGTAAGCTAAGGGAAAGCACCCTTTAAACGTAAACTAACTCATTTGCTTTTGAAGATTCTTGAAACTGAGGAGATGAATGTTGATTTGCGCTATATTGACCTTTCTGCTCATATTTGCATTTTATCTAATTAGCTTCTCTTTGACTTTTTGTGAATCTCTATCCTTATTTTTCCCTCAAGCTAATGTAATGCAGAAACTGGTTTTGTTATAACTCTCATCATTATTACTTTTTTTTCTTTCCTGAGTGTGTGTGTGTGTGTGTGTGTGTGTGTGAGTGTGAGTGTGAGTGTGTGTGTGTGTGTGTGTGTGTGTGTGTGTGTGTGTGTGTGAGTGTGTGAGTGTGAGTGTGAGTGTGAGTGTGAGTGTGTGTGTGTGTGTGTGCGTGCGTGCGTGCGTGCGTGCGTGCGTGCGTGCGTGCGTGCGTGTGTGTGTGGGTGTGTGAGCTTATTAAATAGTGTCAGTTAAGTAGCCCGCCTAGAATAGCTGTGCTAACTGCGGGCTACAAAGGCCTTTTTTATGTATAAACAAATCAAGTCAAATAAAGTTCAAATAAGGCTATCTGCTATTTTAGTACGTTATCAGTGTACACACTCGCGGCCAAAGGGATCTTAAATATTTGTTAGATATAAATGAATTTGAATTCTGTGAGAAAATATCACTGGAAAATTGAGCGACAAAAGAAAATAAGTTTTGTTTTCGAATGGAAAAGCGTTGTATTTACACTGCTGCAAATAATAACAGCTGAGCTTTTCAGAACACCAACAGCAGCTCGAAGATTAGAGGGACAACTGATACCTGTCGCTCAAGCCTTTAGACTAGGTGGCGTTCCCTTACTTTTCTTAGGGATACACGCGAGGGCGAACAATAACTGCTTGTACTCCAGCCTCAGTCCCAGGGCCTTTCATCTCCCCACCCCAGTGGGAGCGTAACCGCGGTCAAACGTTGAAAAAATAAATCAATTCCATCAAAGATAAGATTTTTAACCCATTGGCACCCGTGCCGGCCAAAACCGGCCGTAAAAAACTCCCATGCTTCAAAACATTGCAACTTTCTCAATCGCACGAATATTACCTTAACTGTTAGTTGTGAGCACGAAATGGAATGCCCTTTAAATTTGGATATCCAATAAATGCAAGAAACGTAGCGATTTTGACCAAATATGGCCTTTTGAGTTTGGGCAAGAACGAAACTGACCGTTTTTTAACGTCAAAGAGAAACGACAAAAATGCCCCTTTTTACCTTCATGTTTTTTAAGGAAATCATCGCCGAAAACCAAACTTCAACCATCATAACGAAATTCAGTCCTTTTTCTAGCTTAGAAATGACTTTTTTTGTTCATATTCTTCTCCCGAGCGTAGATACAGCCTTTTTTTCCAGTGCACTTCGGGCCTTTCCGCCATTTTCAACATCTAGACCACATTGCATGCTGGGAAATGACGAGAATTTTTAACAGCACCCGTTCCTTCTCCCAATTCTTTCACACAGCCACTCCGACCTACTGCTAAAAATTCCTGCTTGTGGTCATCTTCAGTACTCAGAAATTCCAAAATATGTGGCGGTAGGTCGAGAAATTCATCAATAGTGGAGTCCCAAAGGTACTAAGTGTTCGACCGGCCAAATCCCAGTTCGTCGAGTAACAAGCCAAATTCAACAACAAAGTACATCACCTTGCTCGATTCTTTGAGAAAGTGGACTCTTAGCTACCGTCACGCTTAATGATGCTCATCAGGCAGCCGCTAAAGATGAAAAATGGCTGTAAATTTAGCAGAAATCGCAAGCAAACCGAACTTGGGCAATTGTTGTCGCTTCACGGATAAAAAATAGCTACGTCAAAATGACGTTTTCAGAAACCTTGAGCCTCCAGTGGCTTAGGACAGCACCACTTTTCCCTGGTAGTTCAAATAAAGAGTCACGAATTGCTATTCATCGTTTATAGGTGGAAAATCACTCCGAAAATGTAAAAACCTCCGGTAGTCAATGGGTTAGTTCGGCAAGTTTGTTGTGAGACAGTTGTGTTTTGAGATCGTTAGTTTTCTAGATCATTTAGATATACTAAATAAAGTGTTAGGAACCTTAGGTGAATCGGTTTACTGTAAGTCACAGCACATTCCAACCGAAAACAAAAAAATCTCTACGTAGTGGTACTTCGCTTTAAAGACTAGTAACACGATTAAGTAAACTCACAGTTTCACGAAAAAAATCTATCATATTTGATCTCTTTAGGGAAAATCTTATATTCCAATGCCCAATTTGGGGTTCAACCACGGTCAGGAGCCCATCACTAGGAGCGCGCCTCTCCCCTGTTACCTTTAAGATCGGGCGTTTTGACAGACAT
>JAEMWC010000690.1:407500-481786 GCA_016490735.1 Pachyseris speciosa
CTCCACGCTTCTGATTACGACTCCGACTCCGACTCCGTCGCTAGTGAAAACCAGCCTTCAGTGAACTGAGTAGCAATTGCAATTTCCGTAACATCCGTTTGCCACTTGGAAGGGCGAGCCGGAAGCCAATATGGCCTCTAGTATTTCATTTTCACGGTCTTTGTTTTGATTCTCTAACAGAAAGTTACAGTGATTCACTAAACGATGCAACCCTTGCGACTGAATTACAACCATCTTTTGTCAAAGCGATCCTTAGCGGTAAGACTCAAAGATTGCATAACTTTGTCATCTATTTAGGAAATCTTGTACATAATCGCTATTTTTATCAACATCATTAACATCACCGTCGTTTCGTATTGTAATTGCTGTTTTAGTGTTAAATATAAATCCTTATTGTAAATTGTATCGTCTTTTTCCTTGAGGGTCATTGGCTTATGGTGAGACTGTGAGATCTGTAGCCGAGAGAAGTTGTACCTCTCGAAATGTCCTTTGTTTTCAAATTCCTTCGCGCTCCTCGCTCGTAACTGCCATTGATGACTATCATAATCCACACCTTGTTTCTCTCTACTGTCGCCAGTTGGCGACTTGTGTCACTAGCAAGCTGGATGCCAGGAATAACAAAACTACAATGTTACCTGATCTTACTTTTTTAGGAGCGAATGCCTGTGTGAAGTTGAATCTGTTTGCAGATGCGATCACGTGGTGTGATAAGGGATTGGCGGTATCTTTTGTTCTTTCACCGAAACGTAAACTATCTGTGAGCTTAAGATGGGTGACACCAGTTTTCAGCGCATTCAAGTTCTTATATAGTGATAGACCACGGCTACCAACCTTTATACCCTGCTACCTTTATACGGCATCAAACAAATGCCCAATCATTGGTGAAAAAGTTATGAAACCTTTTTCCACTCAATAGGTTGCCATAGCAACACTACAACCTGTTAGACACACCCTTAAATTTAGGAATAAGAAAGTCAAGAGCCAACATTTTGCAAAATTTCAAAAAAACCTGTAGGAGCGGATAGAGAGTCACCTTAAATTTTCGAAAATTTAAGGTGGCTGAAGTGGTTTGATGGTGGCAGCAGACCATGTCAAAATCGCATTACATGTGGCCTCATAAGAACCCCATCCTTTTTTCTTAAAAGAAAATCAGAGTGCGGAATCAGATTATTATTGACACAAACCTTCCAAACGTATTTACTATTCTTCCGACTAATGCAGTCTTGCAATTTACCATCATATTTACTTATAAGATTATAAACCTTAGAGCAAGTTACGTTTCTTAACGTAAGGAAGATTGACAAGGAAAACAAGATTTTATTGGAACTCAGGAACATGTCTCTTAAAACCAAAGGCACACAAGCAGAGGAAAAGGAGAGTAGTTTGGAAAACGAAGCCGAGGACAATAAGGTAATAATAGCCTTTTCTTGAACTTGTTACCGTTGATTTAAGTCTTACGCCTCCACATTACTGAAACTATTGTTATTCGTACCTGATTACAACTGTTTAGACAATACTCAGAAAGAGACAGCGCGAGACTTCATTTTTCCACTTATTTGTTGATTAAGAAGAGAAACCTGTAGTTGTTATGCGATCCTGCGTTGACAAAGAGAGTGTGGGCGTTATGTCGGTGATCAAGGTTCGCTGTATAGGGTTGGCAGGGAGGCACTTGACCAAGTGCGTACTATTTTTCTTCCTCGTTGTATACAAGAGGCTAGCAGAACTTAAACGTTTAGGAGTTGGAAGCCTCGGCAGTAGAGGGCAAATACTCTGGACTCTCGGGTCCAGCTTTGTCGACGGCTGTCATGTAGATGACTCATAACAAGGACGAACTGCAGATGTCTATGCCTGCCACTGCCCGGGTGTTATGGTTGTGCACATGCGTAAGGTAACAGGCCAGGCGGTGGGTCTGAGGTGAAGTAAATAAATCCCAAATATCAGACTAGCATGCGTGGTGCGCGTTAACGGTGAGGCTGATGGGGAGGGAGAAAATGAGAGGAAATACTAGGCTCGTTCTGCCCAGTTCTTCTATTTTCCTCTCATCTTTTTCACCCTGCCTGTTCACACTAGCAACGCAGGATACATTACAGAGGAGGCATTTCCCTTCAGAGTGCATGGGAGAGCGTTCGTAATTCTCATTCAAATAGCATCAGATTCAGCCAGGAACCACGAACCAGTTCACGACGGTTTTATTATTGCAATTCAGTCGATGGCTCCCTCTGAACAGTTCCTAATTCTGATTCAAATAGCATCAGATTTAGGGAGCCACCAACAAATTCACGGTTCTCATACATAGGAAGCTTCACTCCCCATAATTTCCATAAAATTGGTAGAAGCTTATTAAGTGAACATTCTTCGAAAGTTTGGGCTCGGAGTAACCGAATGGTTGGGTGCCACGTTATTCTTAGACCACTCATGCAACTTTGATTACAGTCATGGACCCTCTTGTCTTCTGTCTTGTTCTTAACTGATGCTATTTATCAGGTTAGACTGCGAGCAGTCTCTCTTTTGCTCGAAATTAAAATCTGTGGAACGAACGCCGTTGGTTCGTATTGGCGCCCACGAAACTAGCCGCGAGCGGCTTCTCGCCGCTCGCTAATCGTTTTCGTGTTCGTTCCACAAATTGTACAGCAAAAGAGATACTGTTAGTAGTCTAATAAAACTCTTAACATTAAGACCACGCTCCACGCTCCGTCGGTTATAAACAACCTCAGCTCAACTAACAGACAAATTGATGATGATATGTATTCGATAAAACCACTGCGCTTATCACTGAATATGTACGAGAATACATACGGTGATGTAAAGCACTGCGAGATATTCCGATGGCCTTATCAAGAGAGCGAACAATGCATTGCTAAGTAACGTTTTGGTGGTTTTAATTTACATATATATAGAACAGCGTCCAAGTAAGGACATACTGGCATGCGTGCGAAAACCACATGTGCGTCGAACGCAAAATAATAAACATTATATACTCAAAACTGCATCTGAAATTGTGTGGTCTGTTCCTATGGCAAGTTTGGAAAAATTCTGACTTGCAATTTTTCAACTTTTCCAGTTGAATGGGGAGGAAAAAAGCAAAACTGCAGCACAAAACAATACTGGTCAAGAATTTGCCTATGCCTGCCACCTTGGCATGAGATATTTAAAACAGGGTGATTATAAAGCAGCTTTGAAACGCTTCGAGGAACTTCTTACAAGCGCTAAAGACGCTGGGAACAAGGAAACAGAAGCATGGGCGTATTTTAAGCTTGCCATTTGTTACAAATCTCTTGGTGATCCTATGAAAGCCATCGAATATTATCACAATATTCTTAGCATCGCCAAACAAGTTACCATCAAAGATTCAGAAGGAAAGGCATATATAAACCTTGGTAATACTTATTGCTCCCTCTGTGATTTCAAGAAGGCTATTGAGTACTATCAGCAAGGTCTCAGCATCGCCAAACAAGTGGGAAACAAGGATTTAGAAGGAACGGCATATATAAATTTTGGTAACGCACATGACTCCCTCAGTGATTTCAAGAAAGCTATCGAGTGCTATCAGCAAGGTCTCACTATCGCCAAACAAGTTGGAAACAAAGATGCAGAAGGAAAGGCATATGCAAATCTTGGCAATGCTCATTTATCCCTCAGTGATTTCAAGAAAGCTATCGAGTACTATCAGCAAGCTCTTAGTATCGCCAAACAAGTTGGAAACAAAACTTCAGAAGGAAAGGCATATTCAAACCTTGGCAATGCTCACTTATCCCTCAGTGATTTCAAGAAAGCTATCGAGTACTATCACCAAGGTCTTAGCATCGCCAAACAAGTAGGAAAAAAAGCATCAGAAGGAACAGCATATATAAACCTTGGCAATGCTCATTCCTCCCTCAGTGATTTCAAGAAAGCTATCGATTACCATCACAAAGGTCTCAGTATCGCCAAACAAATGGCAAACAAAGCGACAGAAGGTGTTGTATATATAAGCCTTGGAAATGCTCATTCCTCCCTTAGTGATTTCAAGAAAGCTATCGAATACTATCAGCAAGGTCTTAGTATCGCCAAACAAGTGGGAAACAAAGCTTCGCAAGGAACGGCATATACAAACCTTGGTGACGCTCATTCCTCACTCGGTGATTTTGAGAAAGCTATCGCGTACAATCAACAAGGTCTTAGTATCGCCAAAGAAATTGGAAATAAAGATTCGGAAGGAATAGCATATGGAAACCTTGGCAATGCTCATTTGTCCCTCAGTCAGTTCAAGAAAGCTGTCGAGTACTATGAGCAAGCTCTTAGTATCGCCAAACAAGTGGGAAACAAAGACTCAGAAGGAGTGGCATATATAAACCTTGGTAGAACTCATTCCTTCCTCAGTGATTTCAAGAAAGCTGTCGAGTACTATCAGCAAGGTATTAGTATCGCCAAACAAGTTGGAAACAAAGTTTCAGAAGGAGCGGCATATGCAAACCTTGGTAGTGTTCATTTCTCCCTCGGTGATTTCAAGAAAGCTGTCGATTGCCATCAGCAAACTCTTAGCATCGCCAGACAAGTGGCAAACAAAGATTTGGAAGGAAAGTCATATACAGGTCTTGGTAATGCTCATTTATCTCTCAGTCAGTTCAAGAAAGCTGTCGAATACTATGAGCAAGCTCTTAGTATCGCCAAACAAGTGGGAACCAAAGATTCAGAAGGAGCGGCATATGGAAACCTTGGCAACGGTTTCAAAGCTCTCGGTGATTTCGAGACAGCTATCAAGTACTATGAGGAAGCCCTTACTATCAGTCAAACAGTTGGAACAAAAGATTTAGAAGGAAAGGTGTATCTTAACCTTGGAATGGCTTACTACTCTCTCGGTAAGAACGAGGAAGCTACTGAGAACTATGAGGAAGCTCTTCGTATCGCTAAACAAGTTGGAAACAAGCTTTCTGAAGCATATGCACGCCATGGACTTGGTCTCGCCCAAGGATCTCTCGGAGACAACGAGCAGGCCATCGAGTTCTACAAGGAAACTCTTAGCATCTTAAAAGAAGTTGAAGTAAAAGATTTAGAAGGACAGGTATATGGCAACCTTGGTCTTGCTTATTACTCTCTCGGTAATCTCAAGACAGCTGTCGAGTTCTATCAGCAAGCTCTTGGCATCGCTAAAGAAGTTGGAAACAAAGTCGCACAAGCAAAGGCATGCGCTAACATTGGGCGTGCCTATTGCGCTGTTGAACACTTCTCTGTGGGTGAAGAGTGTTATAAATCTAGTGTCAGATTATTTAATGAGATGAGGGATCGTCTTAAAACGAATGACGAATGGAGAATCAGCCTTCGAAATCATTATGATGAGATCTACAAAAGTTTGTTGCTTTCTCAATTAAAACAGAACAAGTTTGAAGAGGCACTTTCGACAGCTGAGCGTGGACGTGCACAAGCTCTGATGGATCTCATGGAATCAGAATATGGCGTCAAGTCATCTCAGCCAGAGTCGCGTGAAACGGACATCCCTTACCTTTCAAATTACCTCACATCCATGACGATATTTATCACTGAAGCCCCAAATTCAGTCAATTTCTGGGTGCTGAAAGAGAGGCAGCCATGTCAGTTCGTGCAGAAGGCGATCAGTGATGACTTAAAGTCTTTAACTCACGAGGCTTACAAACACATTGGAGTTTTTAAAAAAGGCATGTGCGAGAATCGTTCATATGAACCAGCAGATGAAGAGTCTGAGGGGGGTTTCAAGCGAAATCCAGATGAGAAAGAATTGACATCGGAAGAAGAACAAGCAGAACGAAATCCCTTAAAGGTACTTGCCGATGTGCTGATTGGCCAGGTTTCACATTTGATACAAGGTGATGAAGTGATCATTGTCCCTGATGCTGCATTGTTTTTGGTACCTTATGCTGCACTTGTGGACCAGCATTCCAGGTACTTGTCTGAAACGCTGAGAATTCGACTGGTTCCTACATTGACCAGCTTAAAGCGGATGGCAGAGTGCCCTCAAGAATACCACAGTACGTCTGGCGCACTACTTGTTGGTGATCCTTTGGTAAAAGATGTCCACGTCGATGGGGAGGGAGTCGAGCAGCTTCCAGCCGCCAAACAAGAGGTAGAAATGATTGGGAAAATTCTGAACATTGAACCTCTCACTGGCGAAAATGCAACTAAAGCAGAAGTGTTGAGTAGGTTGAACTCAGTTGCCTTAGTACATATTGCAGCTCATGGTCGTGCGGAAACTGGTGAAATTGTTTTGTCTCCAAACCCTTCGACGTCCAAAGGACTCAAAGAGGAAGACTTCGTCTTGACTATGGCTGACGTATTAGGTGTAAAACTGCATGCGAAACTGGTTGTCTTAAGCTGCTGTCACAGCGGCCGAGGGAAGATTAAGGCGGAGGGTGTGGTCGGTCTTGCTCGTGCCTTTCTGGGAGCCGGTGCTCGCTCGGTCCTTGCGTCTCTGTGGGCGATTGATGACAAAGCCACTCTGGAATTCATGAGATACTTCTACGAATATTTGGTGAAAGGACAAAGTACCAGCAAGGCTCTAAACCAGGCCATGAAACGAATGCGGGAATCTGGCGACTTTAGGGAAGTCAAATACTGGGCTCCTTTTGTGCTGATAGGTGATGACGTCACATTGAAGTTTGGCGAGTTGAGGTAAGAATTCTCTCACCAATGTCCCAGACAAGTGATTTTCTTTCTTTTTGAAGGCCCTGTAGATGCATATGAGATGCAGTTGTATGGGAATACAACAGGATTTATTATTTCCATAAAACCTGTTTTCTCGTTTATTTCCGTCAGTAAGATGTTTTTACTATTACTGTTAGCATGACAAGGGATATGGTGGCAATTGAATGATCCCAAAGGAAAGGAATCAACTTTTCTCCCATTTAGAATAACTCCAATCAAATACTAGGTTAAAGCTCCTAACGTATTTTTTTTCTTTAGTAACGTAGGAGACGTCTGACAAGGACCCTGCGACTGAGGTAAGGGAACTTTCCTCCGGAGGTGTTGCCTCTAGTAAAAAGCGTGACAGTAGAAAATAGTTGCTGGCCTCTGCACTCACCTGCATAAAACAATATTCGCGGTTTTGCGCTATGAAATACCGAGTTTTCGTCAGTTATTCCATTTATTAACCGGCACTATTTACCTTTACTAAGTTTTTCTGAGATTGCGACAAAACCCTTTATTTTAAAATTACTAACACGTATTTTTGTCTTGAAACCCTTTTCGTGAAAAATTGCCTTATGTAGCAGCACCGAAATGAGTATGTCTCGCAACGTTTTCGCTGCAGTAATCGAGTCTAGTTCCAGACTTCCTACAGCGATTACTGTAACGTAAACGTTGTGATGCGTTTATTTCTGGGGGTTGTTACAAAAGACAACGTTTCCAGATTGCCTGTTGTAACAGATCCTTTACTCGCTTGGCTCCAGGTGGAGGGCATATTTTGGCGAGTTGTATCGCGGAGTATTTTTACAAGTTGTGCGCTATTTTGACGAGCCCGTAGGGCGAGTCAAAATACAAACAACGAGTATAAATACTTCGCAATACTACACGCCAAAACATCTAATAAGAGATTTATTATCCAACTTGTCTTGAAAACAAAGAATTTATAGCAAGCAAAACTTTTTTCGGGAAAGTGTGACAGGTTTTGCGGCACGCGCGCGGTGATAAAAACCTGTCAAACAGGTTTTCTACAGTACAAATATCCAAATGTACAATATCGCGGAATATTTGTACTCGTCTCGTGCGTTTTCTGTACAATAACAAACAGAGTTGGATAATAAAGGACCTTATCCACCGTACTCTAAACTGAATGGTTTTTTTTTTTCAGGATCATTTTAATAGTGAAGGTTGGCCTAGGCGTGTCTGTTTAGCCATTTATCAACACACCGTGTAGAATACAGTCAATTACGAAGATGAAAGGCCACTGCTAATCTCGTACCCAGATCCTACTGGTGATTGAAATATGTGGGAGATCTGAGTACGAGATTAAGGCCACTGCTTGTTTTGAGGTATCCCCCGCAAGATTAGTATTAATCGCAGTGAGCTTGGCACTCGTCAAAGTATACTATGCAGAATTAGGTGGCCTGTCAATCCATGAATACCAGGCAGACAACGAGAAGGGAACAAAAGAGGAGTCCGCAAATGGTTTGCACAGGAGGATAGAATTTGTAGCTTGGTAGAGTGAACTGTACTGGAGGCCTGAAATTAAGATGCATTTTCTGTGAAGTAATCTTCAGTATTTCTTCAAAAAATGATCGCAAACGCTCGAGCTATTTCTTACCTCACTTTCTTAAGATCTCTTAACACATTTGCTGCAGTCGTGATGAAATAGTGTCAAGTCTTCACGGTGATTTCAAAATAGTTTTGCAGTAGTGTTGGTTGCCAATATTCCCTTCACGTCTTACACACTTGTTCTAAACTGAGGTCATACACAATTCCAAGTATGTGTTAAATACTGAGATGATATCAACGCAGCAACTGATTTCTGAGGCCTGATTGGTCAAGACCCGACTTTTTAAACTTACTGTTTTTAAGGTTTTTAGAGATAGCGTTAGGCAGTAGCAAAATGAATTTACTTGTTGGTTTGAATTACGAAAAACCGTTTGGACTTTGTCCTTTTTGAACAAAACATAAGTAAAGGATAGTTTTGCCGTTATGTTGTGAAGCTCCTTACAAGTTTGTTAAGAAACAACGTGAACAGAACTGTTCTACTATTTTAGGCAATCTAGGATAATTTCTTATGGAAGATCGAGATCTAGGCTGTTGTGAACAAAGATATAAATACTTCTTGAAATCTGTTAAATAGCAAACGGTGATAATGAAAAGCCCATGAATATTTTGAAGAGGATTCGCTGGTGTTCAAGTGGTTGGTATGTTTATTGCTTAAAAGTGTTTACCATTATCTATCAAGCTTTTTCAGTTGTTACCTAACAGAATTGTCTTTTTATTAAGAGTGACTGTGTAACAGTGTGTTTGACTTAAACATATTTAGTCTTAGACCTTTATCAGTTACAGTTCAGAATGGCAATTTGTTCTTTTAAATACAGTTTAAAGTGCTAAAAGTTGCGTAATGCAATTAACCAAGTGACAAAAGGATATGTAGTGCCAATAGTTGCCTAATACAACTTAGAAAACAAAAGAATGTATTAATTCATAATAGAACCCCTACAAGTAAATTACGCTTTAGAAATAAAACTTTCGAAACATTGCGGCACGAATTCTAAACATACTAATGTGTTAGAGCATAAAGGCGGATGTCGTAAAGCAGAACAAGCAGCCCTCGTCAGTCAACGTAGCAAAATCCCCAATGTAAGCCTCTGAAACACTGCTGTGCCACGACTCAACAAATTCCCTGAGGGGACCCTTAAACAATTAAATTGTAATAATTTCCCCGAACAGGGTCCATGAGAACACAGCACATGCAAAGCTAACAGAATCCGACATTGGGGCCTTTGAACACTTAAATCGGAGGGACGAGATAGAACCCCACCTACTGAGTATAAAAACACTAATTGTGAATGATATATGAAATAAATCATATATGAACTGCGGAAATGAAATCAAATGAAGAATGATCCTTGCAGTTGTGAACACAATTTATGCAATTGCGAAAAGAAGCCTGAAAAAAAAAATTCACGACTTCAACGGGGTTTGAACCCGTGACCTCGCGATATCGGTGCGATGTTCTAACCAACTGAGCTATGAAGCCACTGACGTTGGGAGCAGGTCAATTGTGGGTTCATATATTCACGACTGCGAGGATCATTCTTCATTTGATTTCATTTCCGCAGTTCATATATGATTCATTTCATATATCATTCACAAAAAGCTAACCCTTCCAAAATCAGCGCTTAGGCCTAATCACTGCACGGGAAACGCTAATAAATTCCTATCCAGTGGTTATGATTTTTCTTTCCTACAAATAAATAAGGTTCCCAGGACTCTTTTTTCAACTCAACCAACGGATTGAATTCATGATATCAGCGAATTAATGATCAATTGACAAATCAGGATTATCCTGAATTCAAGTCAACACGTTCTCAGGCTTGAATTCAGTATAATCCTGAATTGTCAGTTGATCATGAATTCGCTGATATCGAGAATTCAATCCGCTGGTCGAGTTGAAAAAAGAGTCCTGGGAAACTTAATTATTTGTAGAAAAGAAAAATTATAACCATTGGATTTTACCCGAGAGGTCCCGACACTAGGAGCGGCTTCTTACCACTACACCACTGAAGAACGAGATACGGTTGAATTTTCAATTAGATATTTATTAGCGTCTCCCGTAGAGTATTACCGATCTACAGTGATTAGGCCTAGCGATGATTTCGGAAGGGTTAGCTTTGTGTTGATGTTTGATGACAACCCTTTTCTATCGACTGTCTAAAATTCTTTCTTAGCGAGCCATTATATAGATTTATAGCAGGATTTCGGACAAGCGCATTAATTTTATTATGTTTAAAAACTGAAGTTTCTGCAACCAGTAGCGGAGTGGTTAAGGGAGGGATTAATAAGCGAGCAGTCGCAGGTTCGAGTCCTGTCCGAGGTCAGCTTTTAAAAAAAATATGTCCGTTTCCCAGAATTCTGAGCGACCTGATAAGTCTTGAAATTCAGGATAATAGTGAATTAAGAGCGATTTGACAATTCAGGATAATAGCGAATTCCAGTGTGAGAACGGGTTGCCTTGTTTTAGAAAACGGTAAAAAACAAGCAAGGCTGGTTACACGGCTAGGAATATATATATTTAAACCAATATTTCGAGAGGCACAGCCTTCCTTCATCAGGGTGTTACATATTATGACCCTAAGATGAAACGACGTTACAATTTAAAAAAAGTTGTAGATGTAACATTATATTATAATAAAGGTAAACAATACAACGTAAAATAAAAAACGTTACAGTTTGAAAATTTGAAAAAAACGTAACATGAAAACAAAAAGAAAGGTATTATATTTCTTCTTTTCTGTTGATTCCTAACGGTTCAAGAGTTTGACCTCTATCAATTAGATATGCGAAAGAATACGAGAAAGAATACGAGTACATCACTAGAGGGGCGATTGTTCGCTCTCGGGTCAACTGGTATGAAAAAGGCGAGAAAAACAATAAGTATTTTCTTAACCTCGAAAATAACAATAAAACAAAAAGCACGATTCGAAGACTCGAGCTTAAAAACGGTATTATCACAACCAATCCTAAATTAATCACGGATGAGCTATATTCTTTTTATTCAGGACTTTACAGTGATGAAAATGATGCTGAGGTCAATAGTCAGCCATGCCCCTTCTTAGAAACGGGACATATACCAAAGCTATCGCCAGTTATGCAAGAGCTCTGTGAAGGGGAATTGTCTACAAATGAGTGTTTTAATGTGTTATCAGATTTTCAAAACAATAAGACCCCCGGAAACGATGGACTTACTATTGAATTCTATAGAACTTTCTGGCCCCTTCTTGGCGATATGTTAGTGAAGTCCCTAAACTATTCTCATAGACATGGAGAGCTATCAGCATCACAAAAAAAAGCAATTATTGTTCTTATAGAGAAGAAAGATCGTGACCGGCGCCAAATAAAAAATTGGAGACCAATTTCCTTGGTTAATGTGGACGTCAAAATAGGATCCAAAGCTATCGCTAAAAGGATGGAAAAGGTATTACCACATATCATACACCATAATCAGAATGCTTATGTCAAAGGCAGGACAATCTTCGATGCAGTGCGCACAATTGATGACATCATGTCTTAACCGCCGACCGGTTAGCTCAGTGGTAGAGCACCGGACTACCGTGCGGGAGGTCGTGGGTTCGAACCCCGGCCGGACCAACACTCAGGGTCTTTAAATAATTGAGGAGAAAGTGCTGCCTTTGTAATGACATCTACAAACGGTTAGACTTTCTAGTCTTCTCGGATAAGGACGATAAACCGTAGGCCCCGTCTCACAACTCTTCATAATTCTCTGATTCTGTGGGACGTAAAAGAACCACTAGGGACGCAACAAAACTCTGGCAGTGACCACCCCTAGTGTCTGTCTTAATTTGATATTTACATTACGGGGGCACTCATAACTCATCTTCATTAATTGTAAACTGCGTTATAAGCAGTCTGGCAAAGTCCCCCGGCCAGTGTTGTAATGCGCATTTGAATATTGCATAGAAAATGCGCAATATAAATGTGATATATTATTATTATTTATTATTATACAGCTTCCAAAAATATTAGTTCCTTGTTGGTAGCAATAGATTTCGAAAAAGCTTTTGACTCGGTTAACTGGAATTTTCTTAGAAAAACTCTTTAAAAGTTTAATTTTGGACCTTCTTTTATTGCCTGGATAAATGCGTTTTACTCTGATACATCGAGCTGTGTGATGAATAATGGTTTTACAACCCCACACTTCAAACTATCTCGAGGGGTGCGCCAAGGTGATCCTCTCTCTCCTTATCTTTTTATTCTTGTATTGGAAGTCCTAGCTATTGATATCAGAAATGACACAACTATTCAAGGGATTAAAATTGACGAACAGGAACTAAAACTAATCATTTTTGCCGATGATCTAACTGTCTTCGTAGCAAATACGGAGTCTTTTCATAAACTCTCGGTTAAATTAAGTTTGTTTACTAAGTACTCGGGTTTAAAAGAAAATAAACAAAAAACAGAAGTACTAAATCTCGGTCCCTCCAACATAACTTCAGAAGAGCTAGGGGTGGAGCAAGTAACCAAAGCAATTAAAATTCTGGGAATACACTTTACGTATGATCGTGTGCTCTCTTTCAAACTTAACCTTGAGACCATCACTAAATCCATAAAGAAGACCCTTCACTGTTGGAGCTGGAGAGGCCTTACGTTGATTGGTAGAATACAGATCATCAAAACATTTGCTGTTCCAAAAGTTTTGTACCGTTTGAGCCTAATTGGCACTAACAAAGATTTTATAAAAGAGATCAATCAAATATTGTATAATTTTGTTTGGAAAGGCAAAGATAAAGTGAAACGCGTTACTTTGATAAACGATATTGACGAAGGTGGTCTGAAAATGCCTCACATTGAATCTATGATTGATGCACAAAGAATTACGTGTATCCAAAAGTTTCTGGATGACTCGCTAAGTTCTTGGAAGTACATCCTAAATCACTACCTTAATAGAGTTGGAGGTAAAGTGTTATTTCATTGCAATTTTACTTTGTCGAAACTGCCTCTACAACTACCAAGATATTATAGGGAATGTTTGATTGCTTGGACCCTTCTGAACAACTCTAATCCCTCTTCTCTTGTTGAAATAGCTAACCAAATTATTTGGAACAACAAGTACATTTGTGTGAATGACAAATCAGTTTTCAACCGAAGATTATTCTCTAAAGGATTCTGCAAAGTTGGAGACTTGTTTAAATTTGTTCACATTGAGCCACGCACAACAGAACTACAACTTAATATGGTAGATTTTCTTTACCTGAAGGGCTTATATCACTCATTGTTGCCAGAGTGGAAAAAAATCATGCAGTGAAAACGTAAAGCTTGTGGGATGTGGCTGGAGTGACAAGGATATACCTCACAAATTAATGTGATTTGGTAAGCTGAAGCCACTCTAAAGGCACTAAGGCCACAAGGTAGCGGGCATTACCCCTTAAATCTACCAAGGAAAGATTGAGCCCAAGCATTAGCAGCCATGGACAGCTGTTTCGGCCTTGTTAGGCCTCATCAGCATGGCATAGCTAATGCTCAGGCTCAAGTACCCACATATCAATAAAACAAGCAGTGAAAACGTAAAGCTTGTGGGATGTGGCTGGAGTGACAAGGATATACCTCACAAATTAATGTGATTTGGTAAGCTGAAGCCACTCTAAAGGCACTAAGGCCACAAGGTAGCGGGCATTACCCCTTAAATCTACCAAGGAAAGATTGAGCCCAAGCATTAGCAGCCATGGACAGCTGTTTCGGCCTTGTTAGGCCTCATCAGCATGGCATAGCTAATGCTCAGGCTCAAGTACCCACATATCAATAAAACAAGCAGTGAAAACGTAAAGCTTGTGGGATGTGGCTGGAGTGACAAGGATATACCTCACAAATTAATGTGATTTGGTAAGCTGAAGCCACTCTAAAGGCACTAAGGCCACAAGGTAGCGGGCATTACCCCTTAAATCTACCAAGGAAAGATTGAGCCCAAGCATTAGCAGCCATGGACAGCTGTTTCGGCCTTGTTAGGCCTCATCAGCATGGCATAGCTAATGCTCAGGCTCAAGTACCCACATATCAATAAAACAAGCAGTGAAAACGTAAAGCTTGTGGGATGTGGCTGGAGTGACAAGGATATACCTCACAAATTAATGTGATTTGGTAAGCTGAAGCCACTCTAAAGGCACTAAGGCCACAAGGTAGCGGGCATTACCCCTTAAATCTACCAAGGAAAGATTGAGCCCAAGCATTAGCAGCCATGGACAGCTGTTTCGGCCTTGTTAGGCCTCATCAGCATGGCATAGCTAATGCTCAGGCTCAAAAAAATCATGACAAACAACGCAAGTGAGGTACTACTAAAAACAGAACCTTTTAATGTGAAGTATTCCGAAACAGAATTGTTATCGTCAAAGAAAACTTACAAACTCCTTATTTCAAAGATCTCAAAACCACCTACAGCGAAAAGAAAATTCGAAGAGCACTATGCCTCCGATGATTTCCCTCTTGATTGGGAAACTATTTACTCAATCCCTTTTGAATGCGCCATTGATACAAAAACCCGTGAATTCCAATATAAAGTTTTGAATAGAATTCTACCCTTCAATGACTTCCTTTTTAAAATTGGGAAGATTGAGTCTCCTCTCTGTACCTTTTGTCATACAACAGAGGAAAACATGCCTCACTTGTTTTTTCACTGCTCCATTGTGCGAAGTTTCTGGCACTCAATACAGCCCCTCTTTGAAAGCAATACAATTTGTGAAATTAATGTTATTCTTGGTGTTACTCGATCAGTCAAAGATTCCCTTCTTTATAATCACCTTATCTTACTCTCGAAGCAGTATATTTATAGTTGTAAACTCAAGAATGTTTTACCGACAAGAGTTGTATTTTTAACAAAAGTGAAAGCAGTCTTTTGAAATGGAGCGTCGGATAGCAAAAGAGAGAAATAAACTCTCCTTTCATCTTAAAAAATGGGATAAGCTCCTAACACGAGAACATCACCTCAAACTTCCATAATATTACACTTTTCGCTATTCTGTTATTATTTATTATATTTTTATGGAATTGAGTTTTCTTCATAACTATTTTCTATTTCTTTGTTAAAATATAGCACCTTGTAAGGCACGTTTACCTATCTGTATTTGTATAATTTTCGTATGTCTTTCCAAAAATTTGTTCAGTATGTACGAGTAAATGTAAGTTGTAATGACTGTACCAGCTAGTGTGAATTAATAGTTTGTGTGCGTGTGTGCACTTTTGTGTGTGTGGTGTGTGCGTGCGTGGATGTGCGTATTTCGCTATGTAAGCAATATTGTTATTTGTTATCTGTTATCTGTACTGTTTGTGTAATGAGAAATAAAATTAAAAGTACAAAAAAAAAAAAAAAAAAATTAGATATGCCTCTCAGGCTCTTCGTACACCGTCACGATTAGATTTGGACAGTTCTAGTGGAATTAGTTGCTTGTCAGAAGCGCTGTGACCGTTAGAGGGAAAATACTCTGATACTGCAGTGGGTTTAGAGCTGTTGGTTTGTTTGTCGACTGTTCTACAATGTTCGTTGAAACGGTCCTTTAGTCGTCGTTTAGTTTCGCCTATGTATTGTTTGTGACAGTGATTGCATTGTACCATGTATATGACATTTTTGGAATTACAGTCAATGTGATGTTTGATAAATCTAGTTTCGCCGGCGGAATGAAAAGTATAGGTTGTAAGTCCATCAGTTATGTAGTTGCATGTTAAACAGTTGTGGCCACAGCGAAAGGCACCAAGGGGTTGATTATTTTTAGCAGGTTTACGTAGTTTAGCACTGACCAATAGATCGAACGTCGGAAAGCAACAAGAGGGGCCACAGGCTTCCCAAGCTCAAAATTCGACTCTGCATCAGCTTGTTTATATAGAGAATTGTACGGGAAAGTCGCCGGTTTGTAAAAAAAAGTGTGTAAATTACTATCTAATCAGAAAATAAAGTTTTCCTACCTCAAATGTGTCGCGTACTTGTCTCTTGTGCCGATTTTGAAGCCATTCTGACGCCGTTTAGTGAAGTTTTTCGAAATCGTTGTCTCTCCTTCTAAAAGAAGTAGAAGGCAGACCACTCCATCGATCGCATCAATCGCTGGCCAGACGTCACTCCACAAATCGCTCTCTCCTCGAAATGAAAAGTCCCGAATCGCAATAAAACCAACAGTTCCATAAAGCCCAATAAATTTCACTCCATCTACGTGTGCTTCGGCGGTCAAAAGACTCGTGAAGAACGAAAAATTTGGCTTGAGGTTCGCCTCTTCGGCTTGAAAGCCTGTGGAGGGGCAGTCTTGAAAACGTCAACGCAGCGGGGAGATGAAGATAAAATGTTGAAGTGTTTGTGAATAATAGATGATACGGAGCGAATAGCTGGATTGTATGTTATGACAAGGGGTACACGTGTAGGCTGGTTAGTATCGGAATTGCGTTGTTGGGGGCAAGTGCTTCGATACGTGAAATGTTGTAAACGCGTTGTATTTCGTTGTTGAGGAAAGAGAGATTGTACCCACGTTTGTTGAGATAAGACTTAAGTTCGTTAAGAGCGAGTACGAAAGTTTCGTCAGAAGAGCAGATGCGTCGAAGTCTGAGAGCTAAACTGAATGGAATAGCTCTTTTGCTGTGTCTGGGATGGCAAGAGGATTGTAACAAGTAGAGATGTTTGTCAGTAGCCTTAGTGTAAAGATCAGTAGTGATTTTACCGTTGTTCAGTGACACGTTGACATCCAGAAAGGGTATGGATGAGTCTGTCCACTATCGGCACTGAAACTCTCTGTGACCTCATACGCATGATACTCACTATGAAAAACTTTTCATTCAACGACAAGCACTACTTGCAGGTACACGACACTGCCATGGGAACTACTGATGGCACCATCTTATTCCAATCTTTTTCTCGCCAAACTCGAGACAGACGCTCTATCACATGCCCCATACCAACCGCATACCTGGTGGAGTTTATAGATGACATTTTCATGATATGGACACACTCAGTAGACGATCTCAACACCTTCACCACGTATCTCAACAAAATTCACCCTACAATTAAATTTACTTCCAATTATTCTTTCTCATCCAATGTCAGCGGTCATCATGACGGTCGGTCGATGGATTTTCTGCTCCGCCATTTTGGTTCTTTCCCTCGACATATCTTGTCTCAACAACGATTATTTTACTTCAGAGTACGGCCAAAATGTTCCTTTAAACTGCGAAACTGTTTCTCTATGGTACAAGTAACAGCAAAGCTATATGCACAACTGCAACAACTGAAGGAATTCGAATGGCACTGCCCTAAATGCTCCTCAGCTAGTTATGTTTCTGAACCTACGGACGATGTGGACCACAATGTAAACTTTGGGCAGAACAACTCAACGCCCACAGGTACAACTGATATAACTGAGTCGCTTGAAGCAGATAATATTCATCATTACTCAGTGCTTGCAAGAGCTGTATCTGTTGACAAAGGTTGCATTAAAATAGGGCACATAAATGTGAACGGTCTACTAACAAGAAGTAAATTGCAGGAACTAAGTGTGCTATTGGATTCGGTTCGTTTCGATGTTTTGGGTGTAACTGAAAGCAAAGTGACAAGCAATAATTCTGACAGTGACATTGACATACCTGGATACAAAGTTTTTGCGATAGAGGGGTAGAAGGTGGTGGAGGTGGATGCATACTGTACTTTGCTGAAACTCTAGATGTGTCGGATGCTTCACATCTTTTCACTTCTGAATGGAATAATTTAGAAGCAATCTGGGCAGAAATTAATCTGCATTCTCAAAGACTGTTGTTATCTGTGATGTATCGTCCCCCTACGGATACAGCATTTTATGTGTCTTTGGGGAGGCAGTTGGACTGTATCTGGATCAAAAGGAAAAACATCTTTATTATGGGTGATCTAAATTCAGACTTGTTGAGGAAAAGAGGAAATGGTAGATCAGTATCTGAGAATGGTACAAAACTTTTGAATGTCATTAACAAATTTGGACTTGTAAATGTCATTAAGAAGCCAACCAGAATAACAACTACTTCACAAACTTTGATTGATGTATCATTGACAAGTGATAAGAGCAAGGTCGCAAAGGCGGGCGTATGTGACACTGGCATTGCTGACCATAGGCTAATTTATGTGGTTCTGAGACTTCAAAGGAAACGGGTTTCACCCATAATAGTAGAAGTGACAAACTGGAAGAAAATCGATGAATTCAACGAAGAAATTGCTCTAACACCCTGGCATACGATTTGTAACATCTTTGATAACTTAGATGATAACTACTGGATGGTGGAAACCATGTATAAAAACATTAAAGCAGATTTTATGCCTCAGAGGAAAGTAAAGGTTCGAAGAAATTCTCTGCCATGGGTTAATGGATCCATACGTAAACTCATGAATCAAAGGTATAAGTTTTTACGCAAGTTCCAAAAAACGGGTGATCAAGAAGACAGGAAAAGATATATGCTCTTGACGAATGAAGTAAACAGAGTCATGAGAAAAGCAGAAGCAGAGTATTGGAAAGATGAACTGTGCAACCAGGTCAAAGGATCAAGTGATTTCTGGAAGATTGTGAAACAAATGACCAAAAAAGAAAGAAGGGATAAAAGAATTGGCCCTGTGCGAAATGAGCATGACACACTAGTTTACGATGATAAAGATAAAGCAAATACCTTGAACTCTTTCTTTGCTACAGTAGGATACAAGCTTGCCTCAAATTTTACCCCAGCAAGTGGTTCACCCTTATCCTTTATTCACAGAATCACTCCGACTATTGATGACATACCTCTTCAAGACAAACAGTTTTTACACAAATTACAAAATATCAACATCCGAAAGGCACACGGTTCTGACAACTTGATCACGTCAAGAGAGATGAAAATGGTCCATTCAGGGTTTAGTCATTGCATTGCCGACATTAGCAGAATGAGTTTAAGAGAGACCACATATCCTAGTAAATGGAAGGTCGGCAAAATTACTACACTCTTTAAGAGTGGTGAAAGAGACGTTTGCGCGAACTACCGACCTTTGACATTGCTAAGTATTCCCAGCAAAATAACAGAATCGGTCATATGCGAAGCTTTAGACCCACATCTGAGATGTGTTTTGCAATGGACCCAGTGGGGTTACAGAAAGGGTCTATCATCAGAATCATTGTTATTATACCTTACAGAGATGTGGAAGCTATCCATAGACAATGGCAAAGTAATTGGAGCGATCTTTATTGACTTTAGAAAAGCCTTTGACTCTGTAGACAATAATATCCTAGGTTATAAGTTGCAAGCCTGTGGCATAACTGGTAGTCTTTGGGAGTGGTTACTAAGCTATTTATCAAATCGCCAACAGTTTGTACAAATCAATGGTACTAACTCGGATCTTCGTAAAGTTGAGTATGGGGTTCCTCAGGGTTCCCTTGTGGGTCCCACACTCTTTTCAATTTATGTTAATGACTTCTCGGAATCAGTATCACAAGGAGAATTACATATGTATGCCGACGACACTACAGCTTTTGTCATTGGTGATAGTACTGATAACGTTGTGAGAAAACTGAACTTATTGTTTGCGGAGATCTGCAGTTGGTGCAACTCAAACAAGTTGACTCTTCACACAGGCAAATCAGAAGTGATGATCTTGCAGAGGAATATTTTTACTGGGCCCCTACTTCCTGTTCAATGTCGAAACACTGTACTTAAATATGCCAGTTCCACTAGATCTTCGGGCGTAGTAATTGATAGCAGGTTGCTTTGGAGGGATCAAGTGCATGAAGTGTGCAAGTCATATTGTAATCAAATTAATATGCTTAAGAGAATGCAGCATCTGCCATCCAAGCTTTTGGAGGATATATATTTCAAGACTATAATTCCGCATGTAACGTTTTCTATATCAGTATGGGGAAGCTGTTCTCCAGCTACTTTTGCGGAAATTGATCGGTTGCATCTAAGAGCAGCTAAAATAATACATGTCTTACCTAAGAATATTATGGAGTGTGACATATTACAGCGTGTTCACTGGCAAAGTCTTGGTTATATTTACAAACGTAGATTAGCTATTGAGATAAATAGGCTGTCTCAACACAAAAATTATTGATTCAATACGCAAAGGGAAGTTAATGGAAGTACCTAGAAAAAAACTTAGAATTAGGTAGAGACAGCCTTTTATTTAGGGGTCCTGTTGTCTGGAACTGTTTAGATAAGAATGCGCGAAAATGTGAGAACATTGAAACGTTCAAAAGAGTTCTTAAAACAGCTACCAACAAAGCAGCACTAGAGAAGGTTTCATTTGTTAAAGGAACCAGTACAAATTACAGTAAGGTTCATGATGACTTTGTATATTTTTAATTATTGTATTTTGATCTTATTTGATTGATAGCTAGTTTGTGACTTTTAAATTTTTAATATAACTGTTTAGTATAAATCTACTAGCGAACGACTAGTAGATTTATACTAAAACAATTGGACTGTTCGCTCTCGATTTCTATCGCGTGATAGCTGATTCGGGCTGCACCCTCATTGGCTGTCACGCAATAGAAATCTGAGGCTCATAGTCTAATTGTTAAATATAGGTTTTAGCTGTATATATATATATGGTTAACTTTATAACTTATTTATCTCTGATTGTTTATTTTATCGTTTTATTTATTTATTTATTTGATTATTAGGCAGGTCCACATCAGCTTTAATTAGTTGCCTGTATTCTAACCTGCAATATCAAATAAATTATGTATGTATGTATCCATACCCTTTCTGGACGTCAACGTGTCACTGAACAACGGTAAAATCACTACTGATCTTTACACTAAGGCTACTGACAAACATCTCTACTCGTTACAATCCTCTTGCCATCCCAGACACAGCAAAAGAGCTATTCCATTCAGTTTAGCTCTCAGACTTCGACGCATCTGCTCTTCTGACGAAACTTTCGCACTCCGTCTTAACGAACTTAAGTCTTATCTCAACAAACGTGGGTACAATCTCTCTTTCCTCAACAACGAAACACAACGCGTTTACAACTCATTTCACGTACCGAAGCACTTGCCCCCAAACAAAGCAATTCCGATACTAACCAGCCTACACGTGTACCCCTTGTCATAACATACAATCCAGCTATTCGCTCCGTATCATCTATTATTCACAAACACTTCAACATTTTATCTTCATCTCCCCGCTACGTTGACGTTTTCAAGACTGCCCCTCTTGTTCCTTTCCGACGTTCGATCTATTGGTCAGTGCTAAACTACGTAAACCTGCTAAAAATAATCAACCCCTTGGTGCCTTTTGCTGTGGCCACAACTGTTTAACATGCAACTACATAACTGATGGACTTACAACCTATACTTTTCATTCCGCCGGCGAAACTAGATTTATCAAACATCACATTGACTGTAATTCCAAAAATGTCATATACATGGTACAATGCAATCACTGTCACAAACAATACATAGGCGAAACTAAACGACGACTAAAGGACCGTTTCAACGAACATTGTAGAACAGTCGACAAACAAACCAACAGCTCTAAACCCACTACAGTATCAGAACATTTTCTCTCTAACGGTCACAGCGCTTCTGACAAGCAACTAATTCCACTAGAACTGTCCAAATCTAATCGTGACGGTGTACGAAGAGCCTGAGAGGCATATCTAATTGATAGAGGTCAAACTCTTGAACCGTTAGGAATCAACAGAAAAGAAGAAATATAATACCTTTCGTTTTGTTTTCATGTTACGTTTTTTTCAAATTTTCAAACTGTAACGTTTTTTATTTTACGTTGTATTGTTTACCTTTATTATAATATCATGTTACATCTACAACTATTTTTAAATTGTAACGTCGTTTCATCTTAGGGTCATAATATGTAACACCCTGATGAAGGAAGGCTGTGCCTCTCGAAATATTGGTTTAAATATATATATTCCTAGCCGTGTAACCAGCCTTGCTTGTTTTTTACCGTTTTCTAGAATATTTGCCAACCTCTTTACTTGATTTTATGGGATAGTTTCACGGTTTGGCCCATGTGCAAGCTATGATGTATTCCACTCAATTCCATTGTTTAGAAACCAATCAGATACGAGTGCAAAACTTGTGCGCCGGTCCGGGATAAAACCTTCGGGCCGGAGAATAAATTTGATGTTCAATACTAAATTCAATATTTTCTATGTAAATCCGTCGACATCTTCCGTGAGATTTGGGCATCAGTCATTCTGCTAGCCTACGCATAGAGTAATAATAAGAATAACGATCTATTAGTAGTACTTCCACAAGGTGGCTCTTCGCCTACTAATTACAAATCTCAAATCAAATCAAATTAAATGAAATGTTGGTTTTGAGGACAGGGGAAAACCGGAGTACCCGGAGAAAAACCTCTCAGAGCAGAGTTGAGAACCAACAAAATAACTCAGCCCACATATGACACCGAGTCCGGGAATCGAACCCGGGACACATTGGTGGAAGGCGAGTGCTCTCACCACTGTGCCAACCCTGCTCCCCTTCTGCTTGCACAAAATTACAGTCTGTGATTACTAACATAAGTGTGGTTGATAGGAAAACTAAAATGAAATTTATGCATGGAGTAGGAACATTCAAAATGATTTCTAATGAGCAATCACACCTTTATCGTCACGTTTTCGCGACTGACCGCGAAATTTTCAAAGGCAAATTTACCGCGAGAGTTATCTGTACGTTTCCGATTGTTTTATAAACAATAGAAATATTAGAATCTTATTGCTATCTTCAATTAGAGTATAAATAAGTTATTGATTATTGATTGATTGATTGATTGAATAGAATCGAATGGGCTAACGTTTTAAACTGCTTCCAAGTCAGTTCAGTTTTCATTCTTCCTGAAAAATTGGGTGAGGGTGTGCGGCCTGGTTCCTGAAACCCTTACCCTATTTAAGACCAAAATTTGCGATTTTCCCTACCCTATTTAAGACCTGACCAAAATTCAGACCTGACCCTTAAATCAATACCCTATTCAGACCTGCCTGCCATGTTAAAGGAACACAGCGCGTGACAAGCTGTTACGGCACGTACACGGTTGGCGTAAACATAATTTGAGAAGGGCTTTTGTTCCATGAGATGGTCTTATCGACTAATGATGAAAAAGTAACTTTTTCTATAAAACATACCCAATTCAAGACTAGAGTACACAAACCATACCCTATTTTCAGTCCAAAATGGTCAAAATCGATACCCTATTTCAGACCAAAACGGCTGAAAAACCACTCTTATACCCTTTGGGGTCACACATACCTATATAGCCCATATAAGGGAGTACCCCCGGGGAAATTTCACTGGGGTATTTTGATTCTACGATTCTTGCAACCTCGTTCCCAGCTGGGAACGAGGTTGCAATTCTCGCTCATGAACAATACAAAAGCAAGACTGGTTACACAGCAAGAAAAATATATCTTTGAAACCAATATTTTGAAAGGAAGAGCCTTTCTTCATGAGGGTGTTGCAAATTATTATTTGCTTCCTGCGGGACGAAGGTGAGTGAGTGTCTACCCTGGTATCAACCGCAAAATATCAAATCAGAGCAACAATAGCCCATTTTACAGTTGTGTGCTCTGTGACCTGACCTTTAAATGGAAGCGAGGCTGGAGATGTCCTTGTTTTGACAACCTCGCTCCCAGAGTCTCACCTCTTCCCGCCCCCTGGGAAGTACCGCGGCCGAGGGTGGCCACTTGTTGTAACGACGATACTCTTTATTGATGACTTCGATAGATACAGATTCCTTTGAGACTAGATTCTGAAAACTATACTCCGATTTTTTGAACTTTGAGATAAATCCGACTTTCATCCGACCCGAACGCCGACTTGAATTCTTCCAAGTTTTCAATGAATGTTCTTGAATGTTCTCCGATACTCATGTTGTAATCCGATACTCGATACCATTCCTAACTCGGTTACATCACACTCCCCCCTGATTGACAGAGTCAATCATAAGGTGAAACTAAACGACAACAACTTAGACTTAAGTTCAATGTTCAAATTTTTAGAATTTCACAGTTCATGGTGCAGTAACCACTGTTGGAATGTCTTCATCCCTAATCATCTGCACGTTCATATCTCTGATTCTCTGTGTTGTTCCCACAGGAGGTGTGACCACTGAACTTGTATCAACTTCTAGAGAATAGAGTTTCTGAATGGGACGCTTCATGAGAATCCTTCGAAGAGAGTTATCCACCGTTATCACCTCTGCAGCACGGACTATGTGATCTCTTCCTTTCAACAGCTTCTCTACCTTCCCCATTCTCCACTGCTGTCTTGGTGTCTTGTCTGCATAAATGTGTACGACATCTCCTACTTGAATCATTCTTTTTGGTTCTCTTCCTTTGAGTTTCTGGTATTCTCTGATTCCAGTCAGATGTTCCTTCTTCCATCGACTTCTGAAATGGGTGAGTAGACGATTCAAATATCTTTCCCGCCGGGCCAGTGTGTTCATTGCTAAATTCGTGGAGGGAGATTGTTCCAACAGCCGCCGACCAATAACAAGATGCGAAGGTGTAAGAGGGGCTTCTGACAACTCATCATAGACATAGGTTAAGGGCCTGGAATTTAGAACGGCTTCGGTTTCGATCAAAACAGATTCCAGCTCTTCGTAGCTCAACTTCGCGTTACCAAGCACTTTCTTGAGACACCTTTTCACCAGTTTCACGCAGACTTCAAAAAAGCCACCCCACCAGCTAGCTGTGGGTACATTGTAGTGCCAAGCAATGTTCTTGTTGAGAACAAACTTCCTCACCTCAGAGTCCTTGAAAGTTTTGCCATTATCCGAGATGAATAACGTTGGTAATCCTCTTCTTCCAAAGAATCGCTTGAGTACTCGTAAGAAGGACCTTGCTGAAAGATCGGGGGTGAGTTCAAGGTGTATAGCCCTTGTGCTTGCACATGTAAACAGAGTAATATAGCACTTAAACATCTCTCCTGTAGACTGGTAAATGTTCTTCACATACAAAGGTCCCGCAAAGTCTACACCAACTTTAGAAAACGCCAGATCATCTGATACCCGAAATGAAGGTAGAGGTGGAGTAGGTGGAGAGCTGTAGGCTCTTCCTTGTATTTTCTTGCATGTTACGCACTTGGAAAGCATGTCTTTAACAGCTTGCCTCCCTTTGATTATCCAGAACTGAGCTCGGATTTCGGCGAGAGTTTCTCCAACTCCATCGTGATTCACGTTCTCATGAGACTGCTTGATTACCAGCTTCGTAAAATGCTGTTTTCTTGGAAGCAGGATAGGAAATTTTGCTGAATAAGGTAGTGAGGAGTTATGGATTCTTCCCTTGCAGCGTAACACTCCATCTTCATCTTTGAAAACTCCTAACTGTTCCCAGGTTGAACTAGATTTCTCACTTTCTTCCAGTTTGGTCTGGACATGCTTGTACCAGAGGTTTTTAACAACATTAGTCTCCTCCACAGTGATGTCAGGAAGTATTCGTGGAATTCTTTTGATTCTTTTAATGAACTTCAGGACAAGGGCGGTTACTCTGATAAGTTTGCTGATGCTGCTGAACCTGTCAGGCTGGATAACTTCAGAAATGCACTGATGGGCTTCAACAGTTACATTCAATACACTTGAAATTTCACTTGAGTTTCCTTTTCTCAGTTCCTTTGTAGCCTCTTCTGGAACTGTGCCCACACTGATTCCATTGTTCGGTACATTTGGCCACTCATCTTCCAATTTCACTAGAAATGGTGGTCCCTTCCACCACAGATCATTGGATACAATTTCTGAACTCTTAGCACCTCGTGAAGCAATGTCACTTGGGTGAAGTTCCGTGGGGCAGTACATCCAATGTTCCTTACTCCAAAGACTGCGAATCTTCTTAACTCGATTCTGCACAAACTGCTTGAATTGCTTCGACTCTCCTTGAATCCACCACCAGACAATTTGGGAATCAATCCAATTGTACACTGCATCAATCTTGACAGTACAGACCAATGCTTCATACACCGCAGTCATCAAGTTCGCCAGTGTTAGAGCTGCCATCAGTTCTAGACGAGGGATTGTATCTCCTTTCAAAGGAGGAGCAACTCGGGTTTTGGAGGTCAGCAGAGATGATGAGCAGACATCAATGGTTGACACCCAAATGTAAACATTTGCACCATACGCACTCTTGCTTGCATCGGCAAATCCATGCAACTGAATAGATGTGACTTCCTCAGCCTCTATGCCATCTAGAATGCATCGAGGGATTGTAATGCTCGAGACTCTCTTCATGTCTTCTGTTAACTCCTTCCAGTTCGAAGAAAGGCTTTCTGGCAGAGCCTTGTCCCAACCAATCTTCAGCTGGCAAATTTCTTGAAACATGCATTTGAAGGGCAAGACGACTGGTGAGAGCAAATCTAATGGGTCGTAGAAGCGTGCTGTGATACTCAAAAGCTTCCGCTTAGTTAGAGTATCATCCGGAGTTTGCTTAGCAAAATTGGTGAGGTCATACTTGAGGCTGTCTTCTATCCGATCCCATGGAACTCCCATCACTTTGATTATGGTTTCCTCACAGGTAGCATTCTTTGATGTGACCTTTGAACAGTCATGATCTTCAATCTTGTCAAAACTGGTTGATGCAGAGGTGATCTCAGAGAACTGTTCAAGTCTAGACAATTGCATAGCCTCCTCTTTCTCGATTAGCTGGTTCAGCTCTTGATCATTTGATGCCCACTTTCTCATGTTAAAGCCTCCCTCTTGGAATCGTGTCTTTAACTTTCGATAGAGTTCAAAACAATCTTTCACTGAAGTCTTTCCTGATGCAAAATCATCCACGTACAAGGATCTGATGACATTGTGTACGAATTCTGGGTCAATGTTCAGGGGCACCCAACGACAACTTTCGGTAGATATCTGTTCGGTGGAGGGTAATTCGCCTTGGGTTTTCGGCGTCGATTAAAGAGTGCACTCGGATTTTCGTAACTAAAACGTGGCCTGAAATATTCGCAATTGGGAAATCATAGCCCCTGAGGTTTTCGGAAAGGTCGTAATTGCTGTTTTTGGCAGTCAAAAACGTCAGCTAGCATTTTCGGAAAGAAAATAGTTCCCTAGAAAGCTCGTGGAAAGTTCATTTCAGCTTGCATTTTCTCAAAGGAAGATTTTGTTCCCTAACATTTTCGGGCAATTAAACTTTCAGCTAGGGAATCCGAGCAGATGAACTTTTCCTAGCTTATGAAAACATCACTTTAAACAAACTTCAAACACCACAAGGTATTTAAAAATGCCTTTCTACAGCTTTTGGTTGATTTGGCTCGTTGGGTGCCCCTGAATGTTCTCATACTTGAGTAAGTGATTCCTTAGTGTCACATTCAAAATGAATGGAGAACAGACAAGGCCAAATACAAGACGTGAAAATCTCAACGAAATGACTTCTGGAGTTGAGGAATTGACATCATCTACCCATAAGAACCTTAAGAAATCCCTTTGCTCTGGGGTAACTCCAACGTTCAAGAAAGCTTTCTCCAGATCCCCAATCAGTGCAACCTTGTGTAGACGAAATCTCAAGAGAATGTCAAAGATCAATGGAGTTAAAGCAGGTCCAGGCAGAAGACAGTCACTCAAACTGGGTTCACCACAGATCTTAGCACTTGCATCATAAGCTATTCTAAGTTTGGTAGTGGTTCTGTCTTCCTTTACCACTTCCTTGTGGGGAATGTAATGCACAGTCCCTGGATGAACTTGCTCCTCCTCACTCTTATCTACCAACTCAACAACACCACAGTTCAACTGTTCCTTGATGACATTGTCATACTGCTGCAACAACTCTGGCTTAGACATCAATCGTTTCAAAGAAGAGCTGAGACGATCTGACGATTCCGTGCCAACAAGTAGTTATCTGGAATGGTAGGGTGTTCATCTCTGAATGGGAGAGAAACTTCATAATGGTTTCCATTGAACCTCACTTTCTTGAGATAATCTTCATAGAATTCGTCTTCTTCTTCTTTACCTTTAATTCCAAGAGTTTTGTAATCCCAGAACCTGCCCAGTTCCTCTTTCAGTGAAACATCTTCTGGGTCTAAGTGTTCCTTAACAATGCAAGATTCAGTCTTCATGGTATAAGACACATTAACACTTGTTTGTTGACTTGCACCTGGTACATTTACTGGACCACTCAAAACATAACCCAGCCTTGTGCGAACAGCTACAGGACCATGGGGCTCCCCCCATACCACATGGTTTTGGACGATAGACCAGTAATAATCAGCTCCAATCATTATGTCTACTTCAAGCTCATCTCCATGAGAACAATCAGCAAGTGGCAAGCCTTGTAAATGAGGATAACTCTGCTGGGCAACCTCTACAGTTTGATTAGCTATGGGTCCACAAATCAAGTCAACCTCATAAGCATTGACAAACACAGTTAGTTGATCTTGGCATTCTAATGCAAACTGAACAATGTCACATTTCTTCAAGGAGGCCTCATTGTTCCCAAACGTTTTAATCAGAACAGTTTCAT
The DNA here is from genome assembly GCA_016490735.1 of Pachyseris speciosa. Lineage (NCBI taxonomy): Eukaryota > Metazoa > Cnidaria > Anthozoa > Scleractinia > Pachyseridae > Pachyseris > Pachyseris speciosa. The sequence goes on from JAEMWC010000690.1 coordinate 436,086, forward strand.
TTCCAATTGAAGGTAGACCCAATTTGTTCCTCAGCCGCATGGTAACGTACGACTTTTGAGAACATGAATCGAGCAAGATTCTGACATTACAAGAATTGATTCCATTAGGATTTCTCACCCATGCTCGAGCTGTTTGCAACAAGACACATTTGTTCTTAACATCTTGAGTGAAATACAAATTTGTACTCACAGTTTGTTCCTGGCTTGTGCCCCTACTTTGTCGAGGAAGAAAACAGTTTTGCGTGCAGCAGAGCGACACATGATGTTTCCCGCCACAACGATAGCATCTCGCTTGACAATCTCGACTCACATGACCACTTTTCAGACAGCCAAAACATCGTCCCTCTTGACGAAGAATTCTCTTCCGAGCTTCTGGTTCAGTAACTAAGGCACATTTATTCGATGGATGAGGGCCATTGCAGAAAGTGCACCACATTTCCTTGCTTGGCGGAGGTCTCTCGTTGTGTGAAAACAGCGTTGATGACGTCGCAGGGCCCGCGGAAGGTCTTTTGTTCTGACCATATCGAAAATATCCAACTTCTTGTTTTTCCTTCGATCTTCCTTTTTCAGCCACTGGTCCCAGAGCACATCTCTCAGATCTCTCTAGAATTTGCAACTCTTCTGATAACGACTTTATTAAGGTATCGAGGTCCCATTCGTCAGACATACCGCGACTTATAATTAAACGCAATTCTTGTGGGATTTTCGCCATGATCACTGGTGTGAGGAATGTTCCGTACGTGTCGATAGAAATGTCTATTCCTTGTAAACTTCGAACGGCCGACTCCGTTTTGTCCAAAAGTTGTCGCAGTTGTTTCAGATCGCTTGAATCGGTTATCTTTGGGAGTTGCATCAGCATTTCTATGTGTTTCGAAATAATAATTTGTTTACAGCCAAAACGCTTGCTGAGAAGATCGACCGCATGCTTGTAATTTGAGCTTGTGAGTGGTAATCCTGAAATAGTTTCGGCCGCGCAACCTTCCAACAAAGATCTCAGATATTGAAATTTGTCGACTTCGTTGAGCTCCTCATTCCAATGAATACCAGAATTAAAACTATCCCAGAACGTTGTCCACTTTGTAGGGTCTCCAGCAAACTTTGGCAGAGTGAGCTTCGGCAACTTTACTTTATTCGCTTTCGGGGAATTCTGTGAAGCTTCTTGTTGAATTCTATCTGTCATCAGTCCTACGTCACTACGGAGTACCATGAGAAGCACGCGCGCCTGCTTAATCAGCCATTGTACGCTCGCTTCCACAGCCGAACGATCTCCAGCCAATTGTGTAAGTACTTATCGAAGCGATTCTCCTTAACCGTGTCTGTTCTTATACTGCCTCTAGGTACCTTTTTCAGCTTATTCCGATAGCGCCCTGAGAATGCCTAACACTAATATGAGTCACCAACCTGGTAGCTCTGAAAGCCAACCTGGCAATGAAAGCCAACATGGCACCCACACTCAACTTGATGATGCCGCTAGGTCCCCGACCACTACGCCCGAGCATTCTGACCCAGACCTGACCGCCACTCTATCGCAAATTAACTCCAATATGGGGGCAATGACTACTCTTTTAAAGGGGGAGTTACCTAAAATATGGAATCCGGAATCCGGAATCCGGAATCTAGAAACTGGAATTAATAATTAATAAGAGGGTTAAAAGAACCGAAGAAGATGATAGATGTCTTAGAGGAGGAGGTAGGTGACAAGAGTGAAGTCTTAGTCTGGGACTTGGTTTGTTCTTTCCAGTTGAGTCGATGTGGAGGGATATAGGGATAACTATTAAGAAAGACCGTATGCAGGATCATTAAATACAACTTGAAGAGCTGATCCGCGAGATTTTACACTAGCCTCGTACATGTTTAACCTTAAGAAACAAACAGGCCCATGCAGTGCAGCCCTCGCTACAAAAACGGAGTGAGAAGCATTGCTATTGGGAAGAAAATCTTTCTTGGAGCAGATTAACCACGTTTATCGTCTACTGTAAAAGTAGGGCTGACCGAGTCCTCAGTTTTTGTAGATATCCTTAACCAATCAGAAGTGGAGAGCAGGGGATTTTGCGTGCTCAAGGTTCCTATATAAAAGTTTCAAGGTATATTGGGCACCATACTGACTTAGGTTTTTTCGAAAAAAAAAAGAGCAATGACAGAAGACGGTACAACTGTATGAGGGTGAAAATGTTGTAAGCAAACGAAAGCGCTAAAACAATCCTCACCCAGCCCCCATAGCTATAATTTCCAGGTGGGGCATTTATAAACGTCTTTTTTTTTTTTTTTTTTTAATAAATATTTTTTGTCTTCTTTTTTTCTCCAATTAATCTCTCGGATTATATTTATTTCGTGTTAGTTTCTTTGTTCTGTATATTTAAAGTTTTTTTTAAAGTGATCTTTTTTCGTCTTTTGGCGATGTTCCGGAATGTCCCATGTTCCTTGTTTTATCGACGGCCACTCGAAAATGTACGCGCCGATACAGTTCCCAAACATTCCAGCATGGAGCGACAGACAATGACCAATCAGGCGTAAGCGTTCCCACGCGCAATTAAGTCAAGATATGCAAAGTGATTTTTCTCTGCTTTTAGGGCACGAACCGTTTGAAATAATAAAAATAGCTCTTGTTTTATAAAGATCTAGCTGAAATCAATAACAAAACATTGAAAACGGAAAAAAAGTTGCTCGAAATCAAAAAAGGTTGATCGAAAATCCAAAGTTGTTTAAAAAGTTGCCGTCAACTTGTGGACAGGCCTAACACAATAAATAAGAGAAGGTGCTTTTAATTTAAATGATTTGAATTTAAAATTTTCAAAATGCACAAAACATTTATTAGTATCGTTGTGGTGTGATTGAAAGCTGTGTGCTTTAAGGGAAGCAGGCGGTTTATTAAAAGCAAAACCAAAGTATTAAAATGCTGCCTTAGAATAAACTTCATGGGCTTGATTGCTGCAAAACTCAGGCTAAGTCATCATATCATTTGTTGACCATATTATTACCCAAGCGACTTCAACCTTTGTCAAAATTTTCTACCAAACTTCTTTACATTCCGTATTCCGGATTTCATATTTCGTATTCCGGATTCCATATTTTAGGTAAACCCCTTTTAAAGCAGCTTGTTGCGAGCAGCTGCTCTGATATGGACCACAGGCCTTCACGCACGGGTAGGAAAAGACGCCACAGCTCTCCGCCTTCAACATCTAGCGAGTCCGATGACAACACTGAACCTATGGAGAGCAGCAAAAGGCGGCGAGGCGACGACGAACTGAGCCTATCTCCATCAGAGGCCGATGTTGACAACCTCCTTGGTATGCATACTTCGGAGGCACAGAGCGCCAATGGCGCGGAAAGCAACCTTGGGGCAGGAAACGAAGCCCCGCGAGGATTATTTAAAATCCCTCGAGGCAGACTTTGCCGACGACGACCCTGTTGGTACAAAAATACAACAGAATCTGGCTAACATAGCCTCAAAACGATGGGGGATATCTCTTTCCCCTGACAAGCTTAAGGCGTTGCTCAACAAGCACACCAAACCTGCAAACTGCACTGACGTTACAGTGGCAATGGTCAATCCCGAGATCTGGAGCCAAATCACAGGCTTCCCAAGCTCAAAATTCGACTCTGCATCAGCTTGTTTATATAGAGAATTGTATGGGAAAGTCGCCGGTTTGTAAAAAAAAAAATGTGTAAATAACTATCTAATCAGAAATAAAGTTTTCCTACCTCAAATGTGTCGCGTACTTGTCTCTTGTGCCGATTTTGAAGCCATTCTGACGCCGTTTAGTGAAGTTTTTTCGAAATTGTTGTCTCTCCTTCTAAAAGAAGTAGCTACTTCTTTTAGAAGGAGAGACAACAATTTCGAAAAACTTCACTAAACGGCGTCAGAATGGCTTCAAAATCGGCACAAGAGACAAGTACGCGACACATTTGAGGTAGGAAAACTTTATTTCTGATTAGATAGTTATTTACACATTTTTTTTTACAAACCGGCGACTTTCCCATACAATTCTCTATAATTATAAACAAGCTGATGCAGAGTCGAATTTTGAGCTTGGGAAGCCTGTGGCCAAATGAACAATTTTAAACGCAAAACCGACCTCCGCGTTGGGAACACCCAACAAGCCTTACAAAAGGCCACCTTCGCTATTCTAAAATCCTGCGATACAATGCTCTCCACAAAAACAAATGTGAGCAAGGAGGCCTTAAGCCACGGCATCGATGCCATCGCCCTTATCGGCCACGCTTCAGGCGAATTATCTCGCATACGCAGGGAGCACATTAAACCTGCCTTGAAACCTGAATTCTATTCCCTTTGTACCAGTGCCAACGAGTTGAACACGCATTCTTCTCTCCTATTCGGTACAGATCTGCCCAAACAAATTCGCGACGCGAAAAATGCCAACAATATTGGGCAGAAGATAAGTTCTTCTGCTGGTGGCACTCAAAGAAACTCGCGCCACTCTTATCGCCAAAACGACAAGAAACGCCCTTACAGAGGTTATGGACCGAATGACTACAAGAGGCCTTTTTTAGGAAAGAGCCAGAAAAAACCAAACTACAAAAAATCGACAGACAAGAAATGCTGAAATCGTTGGATCGGATCAAACAATCTGTAAGTGATCTTCCTTTATTCGTGCCCGATCTTACGTCCTACTGGAGGCAAAATGTAATACTTTTAGAGCCGGCAACATTGCCAACTTCGCCACTGATTGGCGAGCGCTTACATCCGACAAGGAAATTTTATCAACTGTTACAGGGGTCACAATTGAGTTTGACCCCCCCCCCCTCCCGTATCCCGTAATCTTACCCAAAGTCAATTTCCGTCTTCAGAAGAGACCGCCATAATTGACCGCGAAATCGAAACCCTTTTATCTAAGGGAATTATCGAAACCGCCTCCCACGACCCGCACGAAATCTTGTCTAATATCTTTGTCAGAAACAAAAAAGATGGCGGCCATAGGCTTATCCTTAACCTCAAGGGCCTGAACCAATTCGTGACCTACCACCATTTTAAAATGGACACCCTTAACTCTATGCTGAAATTAGTTGAAAAGAACTGTTACATGGCCTCCCTGGACCTTAAAGACGCCTATTACTCAATAGCTGTCAAGCAATCACACCGGAAAACCTACGATTTTCGTGGCGCAATGGCCTTTATCAGTTCACATGTTTACCTAATGGCCTGTCATCATGCCCTAGGACATTCACAAAATTGTTAAAACCACCCTTGGCCTCCTTACATAAGCAAGGTCACATTGTCTCAAGCTATATTGATGACCTTTTCCTTCTCGGCCGAACGTACAGCATTTGCGCCACTGCTGTCGCAGACACTTTTCTCCAGTTTGACTCCCTGGGGTTTATTATTCACCCAGACAAATCAGTATTTATACCCACCCAAAGGCTGGTTTTGCTAGGGTTTGTTATTGACTCTGTCACGATGACCGTCACCCTCCCTCCGGAAAAAATTTTGAGTGTCAAAACGGCATGTACATCCTTGCGAGAAGGCAATTCACCCCCCACCATACGTGAAGTCGCCCAGGTGATCGGCAAACTTATTGCTTCTTTTCCGGGAGTCATGTATGGCCCCCTCTACTATAGATCACTCGAACGCGATAAAACAAGCGCTTTAAAGGGGAGTAAGGGCAATTTCAATAGGCGTATGGCCCTGTCGCCAGCGTCGTGTCAGGAACTTGACTGGTGGATCACTAACGTTGAACACTCGTACAACGTTATTTCCCACGGGCCCCTGTTACTACCCTAATCACTGACGCGTCTTGTCTAGGCTGGGGTGCGGTTTATGAAAGGACTAGTACGGGGGGTACATGGTCCGACAGTGAAATGCTCCATCATATTAATTATTTGGAGCTCTTAGCCGCCTTCTTGGGACTACAAACTTTTTGTAAATCTCTGACAAATACCCACATCAGACTCCTTATAGACAATACCACTGCAATCGCAGTACTAAACCACATGGGGACGAGTCACTCGGACCCCTGTAACAGCTTAGGGAAAGACATTTGGGAATGGTGCATTTACAGAAATCTTTGGATTAGTGCTGCACATATCCCTGGAGCCCAAAATATAACTGCGGACTTTGAATCGAGGAGGGCTAACTCCAGGACTGAATGGATGCTTGACAGTACTATATTGACTCGAGCCCTTGGTCAAATTAATTTTCAACCAGACATAGACCTCTTTGCATCCAGACTTAATGCACAATTCCCACGCTATGTCGCCTTCAGGCCTGACCCCGGGGCCGTTGCTATCGATGCACTTACATTGAACTTATCAAATTACAATTTTTATGCTTTTCCACCATTCAGTGTGATTGCATCATTTCTGCAAAAAGTTCAGGAGGACGGAGCCACGGGGATTTGCGTCATTCCGGATTGGCCGACCCAGGCTTGGTACCCCAAGGCAATGCACATGTGCATCACACCTCCAATCAAACTGGGACCGGGAAAAAATCTGCTCCGACTGCCGGGGAAGCCAGAAGAACGACATCCACTGTACAAATCCCTGTCACTCCTAGTATGCTCCCTATCAGGCAGCAACTATCCCAATTAGATTTACCTTCCGACACAATTGACATTCTCCTGGCATCTTGGCGGAAAACAACGGGTAAACAATACAATACCTACCTCTCGGAATGGCTACTTTATTGTAAAGAAAACAATATAGACACGACACGGGCCACTGTAACTGAAGGCCTTGCCTTTCTCACTTACCTCTACAAACAAGGTTTGGGTTACAGCGCAATTAACACTGCCCGCTCGGCCTTGTCATCTGTCATTACCCTCGGACAACAGTCTACCTTTGGAGAGCACCCACTCGTTACTCGATTTCTTAAAGGGATTTTTGAACTCAAACCATCACTACCCAGGTACACTTCTATTTGGGACGTGGGTACTGTACTTCAATTCCTCCAATCTTTGCCAGAGATCAAAAACTTATCACTCAGACAACTGACGGAAAAGTTAACCACGCTGTTAGCCCTAGTAACGGCCCAGCAATGTCAAACCCTTGCGACTCTCGACACGAAGTTTATGCAAGAATTACCTAACAAGATTGTCTTCACAATTAAGGAAAATCTGAAAACGACCCGTCCCGGTAAACACCTTGGGCCGATTGAAATCCTCATATTTCCATCGGACCCACGGCTTTGCCCAGTAGTTCATATTCGACACTACCTTGCCAGGACTCAGATGGTCCGTCATTCCACTAATTTACTGGTCAGTCATGTCAAGCCACACAAAGCGGTCACAAGTTCCACTGTTGCTCGATGGGTCAAATCCACCCTTAAAAACGCAGGCATTGATGTCAGCATTTTCTCAGCCCACAGCAGCAGAACTGCCGCCTCGTCGTATGGTTTTTCCTCCGGCATCCCGCTCTCAGATATCCTTAAAGCGGGTGGATGGTCAAATGCAGGAGTTTTTGCCCGTCATTACAATAAACCGGTATCCCAAAATCTTGGAAGCGCCCTCCTTGGTCGCTTTTCGGGCAATGACATTCAATCGCAGACTTGAAAACGTCACGCGTCACGCACTTTGCCTTTCGTGACTTACTATTACCCCTATTTATATTACCTTTTATCATCGCTTCATCGCTTCATTAAAGTACTTGCTTATCTGTTATTGTCGTCCTATTCATTTGCTTGCGACCTACACTGCAGTAGACGACTTGCAAGCACTCACAGCTTTAAAATCTCATGGTACTCCGTAGTGACGTAGGACTGATGACAGATAGAATTCTAAAATTAAACGAGACTTACCTGTAAGTTGAGGTTTGATTTGGATTCTATCTTGTCATCAGTCCGGAACGAAGGAGTAACATGCCCTCCCTTTCGCATTACCCATCCCTACTCCTTCGTTCCTGTGAGCGTTAGCAAGTCAATTTTTTAAATAATGGCTGATTAAGCAGGCGCGCGTGCTTCTCATGTTACTCCTTCGTTCCGGACTGATGACAATATAGAATCCAAATCAAACCTCAACTTACAGGTAAGTCTCGTTTAATTTTAGAATTATCCATGTTGGCGATAATGGTGCTGGCGTTAGCATCTGTTCCTCTGAATTCTTGGATTCCTTGACGGACAGATGTGAAGAAACGAGGGAAATGATTTCCTGAAGAGCTGCTTCGAACTCGCATCGTTCCAATATTTCTTTCTCGATTGCATCGGCTTCCAACAATTTGGCAATTTCTTGATCGAGTGATTCCAGCTCTCGTTGTTGTTTTTCAAGGTTAATCTTGAGCGATTCCAACTTTGCGCGGTTGTTTTCGACTCCGCCATCGTCTAGCAATTCTTTGACCGTGTTCATCACTTTCCTTACGTACACTCTGAACCCTGAACGTTCCAATATTTTCTTTTTCAGTTCTGACATGGCAATCGAAGGGCGCTGTCACCTGTGCTTCGTCTTCGATTCAAAACTCGTTCAATCCGTCGACTAGAATTCCAGCTCTGTTCCCGATCCCGGGTCTCGGCACCAAAATGTTGTAACGACCATACTCTTTATTGATGACTTCGATAGATACAGATTCCTTTGAGACTAGATTCTGAAAACTATACTCCGATTTTTTGAACTTTGAGATAACTCCGACTTTCATCCGACCCGAACTCCGACTTGAATTCTTCCAAGTTTTCAATGAATGTTCTTGAATGTTCTCGATACTCATGTTGTAATCCGATACTCGATACCATTCCTAACTCGGTTACATCACCACTGAAAATCAAAACTGAAAAGTCGAAAGTGAGTTTCCACTTGCTATTGACAATTACCCACTTCTTAGTTTTGAAGTTGCCACTTGCGAGGTGGGATTTACGACTTGCGACTTGCTGTTTACTACTTGCGAGTTGAGACTCGTGACTTGCGACTTGTTGATTACCAGTTACGACTTGCGACTTACGATTACCCACTTCTTAGTTTTGAAGTTGCCACTTGCGAGTTGGGATTTACGACTTGCGAGTTGTTATTTGCCACTTGCGAGTTATGATTTACGACTTGCGACTTGCCGTTTACCACTTGCGAGTTGAGACTTGTGACTTGCGACTTCTTGATTACCACTTACGTTACGACTTTCGACTTACGACTTAGACTTAGACCACCCCTCCCCTTCAATTTCAGTAGCCTGGCACTAGGACAAGACAAGCCGTGAGTAATGGCGGACGAAGGGCGAACATTGAAAAGTTATATCAATTTGCAGTGTCTTCTTAGCTTTATCACCATTTCTTTTTTCTGTTTATCATCTGATCTCAAGGTGACAATCGAAGAATTAGTTTGAAACAACAAATCTCCCAACATATTAAGTATTATCGGACACCTTACGTTGGTCTGTTTCACTGACGTAGAATGAAGAAAGATCATTTCAATTTTCTCACACCAAAAATTTATGATCTAAATCAATTATTAGGCCATGTCAATTCCACTTCAGAGAAAGTAATTCAAACAAAATTTATTGAGAAGTGGGCAGGTCGAGGAATTTATTATCGGACGTGACAACCCATTATCGGACGCTCAAAACACGTTCAGATTAGTGGTCTTAGTGGCATTTCTAGGATAATAATAACTAAGAAATGCTTAGTGGATCACCTGAGGTAGCTGTAGGTAGATTTTCTTTAGTTTACGAAGCAATTTTACCACGCGGAGCTGTTTAAAGACTTTGAAAACATTGCGCGCCTTCACACAAGTTGGAACGAAATTTAAAAATAAAATTGCTGTCCGGTGATCAATTCGTGGACTCACTGCAAGTAAGCAGACAGCACCCAAAATAAAGGCCGATATGGTTTGTGGGATTCAAGATGGCGTTGAGGAGCGTTAAGTCTGTTGGTGAGAACGAAGCGTCTGTGCCCAGGGGAGGGGGGGGGGGGTACTCCCTATAACGGCCTATATCGGAGGCTTCGCACAAAAGGGGTACCTGTGGCCTACTTTGATGCCCTTTTTAGTGAACTTTCTTCTCGTGGTTGGTCAATTTAAGCGTATCTGACATTCATGTGTGGATTGGTTGGGTGGGTGAGATCAAATATGGACTGCCAGAGGCGCCTTTACAGGCTGACGTTCGATGTCACCCAAAAGAATTGTAAACCGCCATGAAACTGTGTGATGCGTGCGGTATATAAATCAACTACATTTACCATTACCATTACCATAGAAAGAGACACCTGCCATTTTCTTCTTCGTTTCGGGAAATGACTTTTTTCTCCGAAATGCGCCGATGGATTAAGACTGAAAATCTCGATTGCTAGGTCAAAGGAAGACCTGATCTTTATATGCAAAGTTGGAACAACTGGAACTAGCCTATTCTGTTTTTGAGTTTGCCATTATTTTTTCAGCTGTCCGATGATAAATGCGAATACTGTATTTTGAAATGTCTTGAGAGGGATTTCTCTCTTTCTTTGTCTTGAGGGGACTTTGATCGGAAACGCAAATTTTGTGTCAAACGTCCCCACTCTTGGGGTAAAGTTTCGAGTTCAAAGTTCCCTACTGTGGGGATTGAGCCTTTTAAATGCTTAAAAAATACAAATAATCCAGGTTTAAAAATCTCAGTTTTTCCTTTTCTGCGTCCTTGCTGTACTTTGCGAGGACGATTAGCACAGACAGTTATTATTATTATTATTATTATTATTATTATTATTATTATTATTATTATTATTTTAACGACGGGAATGAAAGAACATGGAAAGAAACTGACGGTTTATAGTAACAACAGATTGGCAACTTTCCTCCATCTTGTTCGTGCTCAGAGACTTCTGAGTATTTTCATGATGGCAAGTCACTCATATCTAGGCTCTGCTCTGTCGGTTTTCAAGAAGGCAGCATCGCAGCGTGTATTTTACCATGGCAAAGTCCTGAAAGTCCAAGCTTAGGAAACCGTCTTTGATGAATATTATCTCAGTTTTCAAGTTTGATCAAACTTCCCCACCCTGGGGCCAACATTCTCTTCAAAGTTGGTCAAAATTCCCCACCCAGGGCAAGAAATATCGATCAAAGTCCCCACCTCATCCCGTATCCCCGCCCGCCCCCCCTCGGGACTAACATTGATAGGTGCATAAGTCGCAAGTCGTAAGTGGTAATCAGCAAGTCGCAAGTCACAAGTCACAAGTCTCAACTCGCAAGTGGTAAACAGCAACTCGCAAGTCGTAAATCCCAACTCGCAAGTGGCAACTTCAAAACTAAAAAGTGTGTAATTGTCACTCACTTTCGACTTTTCAGTTTTGATTTTCAATGGCCACCCTCGGCCGCGGTAGCTCAGAGCATGAAGGGAAAAATCTTTATAGAATTTGACGTTTATATCTTCCCTGCTAGCAGAGGTCTCTGGCAGCGAGAAAGGAGAGAGAGAGAGAGAGTATCTCTCCTTTCTTGCCGCCAGAGACCTCTGCTAGCAGGGAAGTTTATATCTGGCCATGTCTGGATAATTTTCGTCCGCCATCTTGATTCTCGGTGTTGCTTGGTAACCATGCCTAGTTAGTGCCTGGAGACGCCCAGTATTGAATAAAGTTTGCTAGATATATCCAGAAAACAATCCCAATCCCAAAATCCAATCCCAAATCCCAAAAGTTTTAAAGTTTCAAATTTTTATCAGATGTATCTGATGTGTGACAGCTATATCTCCAGGGGTGGACTGAAGCCAGTTTGCATAAAGGGATCAAGGCCATGGGGGAGTAGAGGTTGGTTGGTTGGGGAGTGGGGGACAGAAGGATAGGGATACTCGCGACGTAGAAGTGTGAATTATTTCAAATTTGTGCACCCATCCAATATAAATGTAAAAAATATGTTAATAATATATGACAGTGATAACCCTCCCCACCCCACCAAGTCAAAGCTGTATGGCAACAGTTCAGAGTGCAGTGCAACGGGAAAATAAATTATGCACCCGATAGTGGACTTAATTATTCAGCAAATGGACAGATAGGTAGATGGATAGTTTATTCAGATCAAAATTGCAGCCAAAGGCTGAATTAGATTAATAATAAAATCTAATAAAAAGTAAGAGAATGACAATGTCCAAATATGGCCATAGCACACTCAAGATTCGTCGTGCGTACTCAACAGATATCCTGCAGTATATTTAATTTTGTGTGTCACGGAGAAAAAAAATGACGATTTTTCCAGCTTTTCTTACAATAAAAAATGCAGGAAATCGTGCTTTGTCATTAATGTGTTGAATAATAAAACAGTCATCCTGCTCAATCTCACGGAATATCGCCTGATTTTAGCCAACTCGGCCTACGGCCTCATCGAGTAAGTATCAGGCAATATTCAGTGTGATTTTACGGGATGTTAATTATTTTCCTGCTCACACAAGAAAGCAATGAACAATTAATGGCAGATCAAGGGCATGGTCTTAACATCCACCTGTTTGTCAACAGAACAATTAGGTTCAGACAACTGTTTTTCATAACCCAAAAGTGAAAACATTTTCAATTCAAGCCTTTTGCATTCTAGACACCGAACATAAATGAAGTGCTAGATAAACCTCTCTGTCTGACATTTTCACCACACACAACTTGCATCTACAAGGATGTGAAATACCCATGAAATCTTCAATCAAAGAGATTTCTTGTGAGTGAGGGAAGGAAAAAATGATTGAAATTCAGGCTAGAATTAAGTACAGTTTCTTGGGGTATCGAGATAACTGTCACTCTTCAATGCTGCTTGGTCATGAACTCAAAACAAACTTTATTGACATAGCTCATGGGATTATGCTAAGTGCATTAATTTGAATCAACTAGCAATCTTGAAGTCATGAATAAAAAGTGGCCAAACAAGTCAAGTATGAATGTTATTTAGCATCAACCTTATTAGCCCCTAACTGAATAATTGACAATGCAAGCCATAAACAACACAGCATGACTAAAGCAAGGTGAAAAAATGAGAAGAGAGTGGCAACCTTGGCTTGTTTGCTTCACATTTTGGATTTTTTCCTTGCTGTTTAACTATTCACAAAGGAGCAGCTAGCAGTCTACAACCTTTTGCCTTAAATTTTCACTGTGTTTGTCTCTATCAACAGATTAATCACAAAACTGACATAAATAGTTGGAAAGGATCAGTTTAATGTATAAAAGTGCAAATAAATCACATAAAATCATACCCACATACAAGTTCATTGACCTTAAATAATATCCTTATATTTTCTCATAGTATACAACATTTTTTGTTTCACTTTGGTATCTTTGTACAATGTTCTGTGGGAACCAGCCCACCCTGTACCAGTAAATTGCCATTATTGTTTTTCAAGACCTGATAGAGGAACCAGAGCTGATTAGTAGATTCTTCCTCACAGCGTCCACATTCATTCATCATAATTAAATTCTTTAAGTTTTTAACACATTGACACAGTGCCTTGCTATGTAACATAAGATGCACTGCATTTGTTGTGATACTGGCAATCAGAATAGGTTAACTCTCAGCTTCCATGACTGCAATATGGGAAGAGAGTAATGACTCACTCTTGCAGCACATCCAACCACAACAGCCTGAAAATGTAACATGCTGAATCACAATAACATTAGTTAACAATAACTCTTGCATTACACTACCAGCACCAATAACTGAAGGGATATCAGTGGAAAAAAAAAAGGGAGCACAAGTTGAAGTTTGGCCTAAAAATCCACTTATTGGATGCCACTTAAAAATGTAGTAAAAGCTCTGGTTCAAAGGCTAAATTTAAAGAATTATGAAATACAAAACTCAAGCAATTCAAGTTAATCCTACAAAAACAAATTAACCAGGAATGAGATTCACTTTTGCCTTTGTTCCTACATTTTGTCCCATCCAGTTTAGTATTTTTGAGTTTCTGCAGAAGCCATAAGCTAATTAGCCTAATTTAGTAACAGAACGGGAACAGCATTTGAGGAGTCGATGCGAGAGCGTGTGGAAAGGACTGAACACTACTTCCGGTGCTCAATTTGCTGCTCTGTCATTGGTCAAATCTCTTTTTAGATCTGCGTGCGCCGTTGTCAAGAAGTCCCTGTTGTCATTGCTAAATCAACCTATTTTCAAACTTAGGCCTTGTCAGGTCAAAAGTAAAACAAAAAAATATGGAATTAAAGCCAATTTTGAGAACTTCTAACTTCAAGACAAAATCCTCACTTGCTCTCCTTTCCCACTGCACCCTTCTGATACAAGACAATCAAACACCCTGAAATTACCCAACAGAAGAAAAAACAGACACTTAATGAGCTGAAATTAAATAAATTTGCTCATTTCCTGGGTGGATATGTAAGTTGCAAGTAAAAATCAAATTAAGGTAAAAAATTTTAACCTTGGTTGAATCTCAATTCTCTTTGTCTCCTTGCCCTAATAATTAGGGCTACGAGACAAAGGGAATTAATTTTTAACCCAGGTTGTAAAATTCATTAATAATTCATAAGACTAACGACCAATCTACGGGTAGTATTTGATTCACATGTATACCTCTCTAAACCCCAATAAAATTCATTAACTTTCATAAAAGTGTCCTGCTCCGCTAATTAGTATGCATTAACTTTGATACAGATCTCTACTGATTAACATTACAAACACGACAAACACAATCTATTGTTTCATTTCACAAGTAACATAAAATATTCGCGTGAGGCCTTTATGGGCTTTAAAACGTTTTAACTGCCCATAAAGGTCTCCCGCTCATATTTTATGTATTACTTAAAATTTTATTACCTGAATTTAATTTTTACCTGTAACAGATACATCAGAATAAAATGCAGTCATTTGTTGAGTACTATATTTATGTCAATAAAAATTATAGTAAACCTGCTTCAGGAATTTGAAACATGTGTGGCAGGCACTCTGTCTATAATTTTCTGTCTATTCTATGATTAATAAATTCAGACCAGCACTAAAAAAATCTACTATTAATAGTGAGCAACATAAAACATTAACAGAAGAGAGTACTTTTGATGGTTACTATCCACAGTCAATTTTGGGGACTGCTCACTTTTTAAATCCTAGCCAAACCATGCAGCCCCCAGAAGTGTCTGCTATGGAAACAAGGATCAAGGTAACAAAAATTTATGCTCTCACTTTTAAAACTAAAAATTAAAACAACAGTTGTCACATAAATAGCAGCAACATCAAAATGTCAAATCAATTTGCAGGCTCTTGTGGAAGCTAATGACCAAATTAGAATTTTAGTGCAATAAGGAAATCTTCCAGGGAAACTAACAGAATGCCTTGCAATACTTCCTCAAATAAACCTTTTTTACAGTTGTTCAGTTATGGTAATAACAATAACCATCCAGTTGTTAAAAATGATGTCAAAATGACTGAGCCACCAGAATCACCATCAACATTATTATCGTTGCATTTTCCCATATTTTCACTGTTGTCACCATAGCTCAACACAAATACAATCTTATGAATATTTCAGTTTCAAATTATGCATAGTATGCATATTTACCCCATATTAAAACCGAGTGTTCCAACCACAGAGCACAGCAGTTTTCAGCCAGTATGTTTCCTGCCCATGTTATATACTAGTTATGCAACCCTTTGAGTGGTCTACCATAGGTACCCCATGAGTCACTTGCATTTGTGTGGAATTCACATGACCCTTTAGGTAAAAGTGTATACTAAGAAATAAATTCAAGGGACAAGAGGAATATTCCACAGTTTACAACAAGAAGGCTTTGAATAACTATTTTATACCATGCACTGTACTTTGTTTTATACACAGACCTAAACAATCAATGCCACATGAGCCCAGTGCAGGATGAAAAGGTTGGGTGAAATTCCGACAAATATTTCATTTGAGTTCTCCTTTCCATCACATTCATGACTATAACCTGGAACAATGGAAAATAGAGGCCTTCCAAAGGGAAGAAGGGACAAGCAACATGGCTATGAAAACAGGCGACAATCTTCTCCCAAAACACTGACAACTGAAAGAAATTGGCAGAAAACGCGCGACAGTTTGCGACTGCGACAGTTCACTTTCTATTCCTCTTTGTTTTCTTAGCAACAGTAACATTAATTCGTCTCTAACGAAACAAACAAGAGAGAGAGTCGTAAATCAGCAACAAAGCGACACCAGACCACCCCTTGGAAGGCCTCAAGATAAAAACCAATTTGGTTCCAAAAAATTTAAACAAAAAGTAAATTTTAACCACAACAGATGCAACAGACTCAGTGTAGTGGTTGAGTATGTATCACCAAACAGTTATTTCACTCATTATTTATGTACATTAACCCATAGCCACCTTTAAGGGGGGACTAACTTAACTACAAAATGAGCTAACATTGTTGCTATGGAAAGTTGCCAACGATCATATCTTGGAAACCCTAACTTGCACAGGCAAGCTGTCTGGCTATGTTTTTACAATCAAAAAGTTTTACAAGATTTTCGAGTCACAACCATATTTGGTAAGTCACGTGACCAGAACAGAAAAAGGCCTAAAACTCGAGTGGCGTACACTTCTGGATATCGAAAATGTTGCCAATGGTTAACAATCACCAGGGTGCAAAACTCTACGTATCGATTTTTGGAAATTCGCATTTTTCTGAGATTTATGACGTCATAAGCACGCAAATTCATACCATTTCGTCATTATCATTGCGGTTATGTACGTTAACAACAATTGCTTACGTAGGCTTGTAAAGAAGGTTGGAATATCTCCGATTGGCAAAAAAAATCGGAACTTCACATAATTTTCTCCAAGTTTTAGGGATTTTTCTCTCCAAGGCGCGGTTGGGGCCTGGGGCAAGTTACGCATGCGCAATAGCAATTTATTAATTTACATGTTGACCTCTTCGCACGTTTCACCAATACAGTGGCAAAAACACCGAAAAACTGTGTTTTCCAAATACAGTCCGCAAAAATCCCTTGGCAACAACGCTAAGTCTGTAGTTAAGTTAGTCCCCCCTTAAGTACCCAGCTTGATGGCTATGATTTTTTTGGCATTCAATTAATTGGATGGAATAACTGCTAACAATAATATTGTGTAACAAATTAGCTATGGTCTTACAGTTGATTCTCTCATAAGCAACAACCTTTAGGGAAAACAAGAGCCTCTGTTGTGGTTTAATTTATCCTTGGTTGAAAGACTTTCTCTCTTTGTTTTAAACTAATTATCATACATTACCATACCCAAAAACCAAGGATAAAATTGAACCACAATGCATTCACTTATAAGGGTGGTCATTTATACAATTCTGAATTCAGTGTTTGACAGAAAACTGATACAGGATTATATAACAATGATTTGTCAAGAGAGGTGATATTTACAGTGGTTGAAGAAAGTCAACTGTAATTAAATAATTATTATCTAAATTATTTAAAGGATGACATACATTAGCACCATTATCAAGAGAATGTGCTAATTTTTCTCGTTCTGTCATCTGGGGCAACCTGAAAGACAGTTAAAAGGTCCATTCAGTGAATCGAGTTGCTAACTCAAACCACACACAGCTTTAGTGGACTCTTTTATTTCTGTAATTTAATTTCAGGGTTCTCCGTTTTGGCCAGTGGCCGGCGATTTTCACCACCTGTGAACAGCTCAATCTCCAGCAGCTGCATGCCAAAGAATTGCTGTTGTTCAGTAATAATTTTTGCTTGCACACCCATAATCTCCGCCTGCTTTGCTCAAGTCGACTGCAACTCCATTTGAAAGGAAAAACCTGAATTGGCTAGCTGATCGAACTTTTCAACACTAACACTGTCCCTGTTTAATACTAGGGTCAGTATAATAAGATTTCAGCTGAGTTTTATGCACCTTGTTGTTCTTGCCTTTGAGAGGTTTCAATCAACAACCCCTAAACGAAAAAAAAAAAAAAGGAAAAAATAATAAAATGACATAAAATTGTGAAAAACACAAAGAAAAACTTAAAACTTTCATTAAAAAAAAAAACCCTCTCAACCAAAAAAATTAAAATTTTAATGCACATGCCTGTCAAAATGTCATTACCATGGAAACATAAAGTCACATGAACTGTTCACACCAAACTACCACAAAAAAAATCTAGGAGAAAGTTACAAAGATTGATGGATTTTCCTTGTGAAAAAAAAGGTCTGGAACAGTTGTAGTCACCTTGCCACTAAATGAATAGGGTTTGTATCAGCTACACTGTAGCAAAAAAATTGTTTTTTCAAGCATAATAGTTTGAAGGAAACATTGTTCATACCTGCTGGCTGTGTCCTTGTTTTAACTGTGCTGTGGAGATGTCCAGGTCCATAGAGATAGTAACACCGTTTTTCAAATGCTTTTACCATTTTTTTCACCACCTCATCAAAAAACACAGTTGAAAGCTTGGAATGAAGAACTGATCGAAACTCAAACTCAATCTGAAAAGGAGACACAAAACATTTGGGTAAAACCTTGTGACATCTAAATCTAACTTCACCTGTAAGATTTACACAAATTTAAACAAAATAATTATCAGGAAGAGGCTCGGAGAGGAGCATTCACAGTGTACATGCTTTGAGGGGATATTTGCATCTAAGATGGAGATGGCTTGTTTTTGAAATTGCTTTTCCTTGGCATGTATGGTGAGAAAAAGACAAGGAACCTCTTATATGTATGTCTCCTACCTTGCAAAAATTGGGAGCTTGCTTGTGATATAAGGTTACTGACCAAGGTGAAACAATTTGAGTAATTTTTAGTGGGTAAGCATGCACTCCATGATTTTAAAACCATCTTAGAAATATTTCAATGTTGCAAATTTTTACTTACAAAAAAGTCCAGGGTACAAGTGTTTGGGTTTCCAGGGTAACCAGGGCTAAACTTCCAAATTGTCTTCATGTAGTTAAACATCTCCCCATCTGTGCATTCAGCCTGCAACACATTTTAAGGACACTTTTCAGCTGACTGACTTTACATGAAGCATTTTCAACTGAACTACCTGCTTCTTGGATGTTATGTTTTTATCTTTGCAGAAAACATTATAAATTAAATTTTTTTATGCAGTTTACTCTTGATATCAACCACCATACGGTAACAGCAAACTGGACCAATACCCAAGGTTGTAAAATAACTGGTAGATCATGCTGACTTTGTGTCTTAGTTTAGACAATCATGCCATTGGGCAATGATGTTTAGCCATTTAACTTGACTCCTTCACCTCAACTTGGTCTGATAGCTAACTTAATCATTTGTCTCATAATTTAGTCTCTTAGATATGGATCACAGAGTAATTAGCCTGTATTTTGCCATCCAAATTATTGACGAAACATCTTTTGCTTGCTTTAGGCTTGCTGCATGTGTTTACATTTTTAGTGGATACTGCAATGTGAAATAACCATACCATTCTTGTGAGAGTACCATATGATAGTAAAACTCACAGTTCACAGGCACTTCATTATCAAACATTGAATTCCAGATAAATTCTGTGAATGCTACTAAGGATGTGAGAGATCATAATTATTGCAGTTGTAAACACTGGTCATTTTGAGAACGAATATAATGAGGTATATAAAAGGGTAAGGGGTCGGACCTCGGGGCGGAGCCTCCCCGTATTAAGAGCAAATGTGGCCAAAAATCGAACATTTTCAAAATATGGTGGCAACAGCCAAAAAATCAATTCGGCTCATATTCTCAAGTTAGGTAGGTAGGCCTTAGAGTGAGACAAATCACTACATACTTTGTTTGGCTGAATATCGATTTATTTTCGAGAAAATAGATAATAACTGAATTACATCAAAATACCGCTTTTGGTGCTCACAATTTCAGACGAATCTCGAAGCTTTGCTCAAGCAAATATAACAACCTGGACCAATAAAAACTATCAAATCTTGAAAAACAACATCGAAACATATGTTGACAGCAATGCGAGCAATTCTTGTCCATTTATTTACAAAATCTAATTAAATTTATCTTATCTACTTTTAACTTGGTTAAAAATAGGTCAAAAGTAGCCCCTTATTTAACTATGTGCTACACAATATAATTGACTGAGAATGAGCCTTTTGGAAGGAGAAGTGTAGTTCTTTTCGTTCTCCAAAGGATTTTTTGGGGAAATGATTGAGAGCGATTTAATCAAATTTAGAAGTTGGATAAAATGCGCTGATTCGAAGGTGCCATTAATTAGTTGGAAATGAACACTCACATACGCAAACTCAATATTTTCGTATTTTAAGTCCAATCTACAACTTATTTAACATAATATCCTATTACCTTACCTTCATGTTGTTGTATCAAAGAAGATGGCTGCAGTCCTAAAATTGTTACATCATTCACACAAAAGCAATATAACTTGGCAGGATATCGCACAATGCCTCCTGATCATGAGCTGTTTACAACGCGTATTTCATGGTTTTTGATTGGAGGTTTTTCTGTTCCCATTTCGTTGAAAAGAGGCTGTAATTACTTCACATAAGATCTTTGCTTAAATATCGAACAGCGAACAAAATGCAAGCGGAATGTCGCTAGTTCAGGGACACATTCTCGTTTAGCGGAATAACGCTAATTAATCTACTGAAATCCGTGACATCTGCGCAAAAATTGAACACTGGACTGTGAAACACGTGGCTTGGGGAACTTAGGTCGAGTTTTAAATATACGAAGCAGGAACAGATCTTTTCGTAGGTCAGGAATTCAAGCCTGGTTTGCATTAGACATTTAGTTCATGCTTTTACAGCCACACTTGTCAACTAAGTCTTGAAAAATATCCATACAGGGCGGCTTACGCTTGGTGGTTATTGAAGATACGTCTGGCTCATGCGCGGTACAAATCTCCCGGAGCATCTCCACAGAAAATTTTGATAGCCTGGACTGGCACACGATTTGACAAATGTTGTATTGTCAAACATGATTGGATGCTGTAGAACAAAAGTCTTCATTACATCCTCAGTCAGCTCTTGGATATCTTTCTTTGTGTTTGCCTCATGTCTTTCAACGTCTTCACTGCCAGTGCTGTAAGTTTTTTTTGCTGTTAAGCGAGAAAAAAATCCTGCTATTTGCAGTCCTCATTATGTTGTTTTGCATCAAGGTCCTGTAACCAGCCTCCTGGTATAAACATATGCAAGAGGGCTAGATCCTGGGACAAGTTTCTGAGAATAGTGAGTGAGTCTTTCTGAACCCGGTGTGTATGTCATTGGCACGCACACTGCAAGTTAAGAAATGTGGTCAAAGCTTACCAGAGTAAGCATTTCCATCTGTTCAGCAACATTAACGGCCTGGATGGTGACAGATGGTGAAGTTACAGTAGTTGCTTCTTTCTCGTCTGCAACGAGGGCCCGTAGGGTTTTTCGACATGTTGCGCAAATACCTGAAGGAAATCAAGAGCTGCCAGAAGTTAATTATGCAGTTTGTAGGAAACAAAAATAAATTTCATGTGAGTTGAATAGATAAGCATGCAAAAAGTCAGTTCACCTGAGCCAACTTGAGGAAACACTCCTGTTCTCTTTAATATGATTTGAGAATCATGTTTCCGTATTCCTCTATCACACTTTGGCCAGGTTCTATCACTTTTGCCATGATTTGATATTTCAGATGGAACGGTGCACCTCGTACTAGCGTCTCTTGTCCACCCCAAACCAAGCTTTGCACGATGCAAGGGACATATTAGGGCTGTTTATACGAGAGAAAATAAGCCGCGGCTTACTCTGGCCGCGGCTTACATAAGACACAAAAGGAACCATTTATACAAGTAAAAACTCCCAGGCAGGATAAGCCGCAACTTGAGAAAGCCGTGAACGTGGATTTTGTACCATTTATACAGAGTGTTCGCGTCTTATGTAAGCCGTAGCCAGAGTAAGCCGCGGC
This sequence comes from Pachyseris speciosa, assembly GCA_016490735.1. Taxonomy (NCBI): domain Eukaryota; kingdom Metazoa; phylum Cnidaria; class Anthozoa; order Scleractinia; family Pachyseridae; genus Pachyseris; species Pachyseris speciosa. The sequence continues at coordinate 457,753 of JAEMWC010000690.1, forward strand.
TTATTTTCTCTCGTATAAACAGCCCTATTGTCATAAAATGCATATTGACAGGAGGAGAGAATATGGCTGCTCGGCTGAGGATTAGGTCAACTTCGTCTTTTGGCCCGGAAAAACCGAAACTGGTTGAATGGTTATCAATCCGCTTTGCCCATTTCGTGTTTTCTGGATCGTCTGTTGAAACCAGTTTCCTCCAACTATAGCTATCCAACTATAGACATCCATATTAAAACGCAGTTGACATTGTTTACATGTTATTCTCTCTCTATTATTATCTCTATTATTAAATTGAAATGCCAGTTTCGAGCGAATTTCTGTTGACAATTGACGGGTGTCGATAAAGGGAGTAACACTACGAGGGACCATTCCTGAGAATTCCGGAACATCACTTGTTCAATCAATCAATCAATCAATCAATCAATCAAACAAACAATCTATGGAAATTAATATGAAAGTAAAAAGAAAACAAATAAATTTAATATATCAGTTTCTTGAAAAAACACTTATAAATTAATTAATCAATGAATAAAAAAATGTGCAAACGAAACGTGGGAAATTTCCTTACCACCGCAGCCTCCAGTCTCTCGTCAAGGAAAAACCATAACGGGAAACAGAATTGAAAAAGATAAGCACCATCTCTTTCGGTTCGTTTTCTGATTTTGGAAAAATCCTTACTTTTATTCAAGGCAACGGTCATCCCAAGCGGTTCCTTCTTCCACAAAGAAGCAAACAGTGTTTTTATAGACGCTCAGTTTGGTGTCAGCGGTTACTGTAAAACCACCCTCTCAATTTCTTTGACTGTAATTCATTTTAAAATAATATATGATCACAAAAATTAAAAGAACAGAAAGTTTGAAAGGGTAGGTACGTTTCACTGACCCCCAGTCCATGGACTCCCATGATAGACTATCGAAATGGACTACCAAAAAATGGACTACCTAAATGGACTACCCTCAGATAAAAACCTTGAAAAAACAATTACTAAAGCTTGGTTGTTTTGAATCAATTGAGCGTAATCTCTGCTATCTTGTCTTTTTTAAATGCTGCTGGTCAGCTGCTCTGTAGGCGTATTCATTCGTCGCGTGTGATGGCTGACACGCTGGATGGTGAATAAAACATTGAATTTATAATTGTAGGGTAGGGAAAATCGCAGATTTTGGTCTTAAAGTGCCCCTAACACCGAAATATTTTCTCGTTAAAATTAATCTTTGCACCCATTCGAAACGCATTGCGTCTTTAATTTTTTTAACCAAATCTTGACTTTTTATAGGCTGTAAAAGTTACGAAATCTAGCCGTCACCTGTGACACGATCAAGCTAGTAAGGAGCGTGGGCCTTTTCCCCAGTTAACGTCGCAAACTGATTTTCATCGCGGTAAGTCTTTGTAAACATGCATGCATAACAGTTTGTGACGTCAACCGGGGAATAGACCCACGCCCCAACTGACTTGGTCGTGTACCAAACGATGCATAGTTTATCGTAAGCCCCATAAAAAACTCCAAAGCTGGAATTAAATGCTACATGATTTTGGAATATGTATTATATTAGTGGAAAAAATAACTATTCTTGGGGTTAGGTGCACTTTAAATAAGGTAAGGCTTTTGGGAAGCAGGCTGCACAACCCCACCCAATTTTTCTGGGAGTACTCCCCTGGGCCTGGTCATGTGATCTATTTTTGAATTGTATCTTCTTCTGTCACTTACCATCTTGAGCATCATGGCAACCAGACAAGGAATTGTCGAGAAGATCATAAATCAAATTTTTACTCCAGCTGCAGCGTGCCAGCCATCACGCACGACGAGTGAATTTGCCTGCACAACAGCTGACCAGCAGCATTAAAAAACTAACAAGATGGCGAGATCGCGATCAATCGATGAAAACAACCAAACTTAGTTCATTTTTTCAAGGTAGGTAATTGAGGGTGGTCCATTTAGGTAGTCCATTGAGCAGTTTAGGTAGTCGATTTCGGTAGTCCATCGTGATAGTCCATGGACTGGGGGGGGCAGTGAAATATACCTACCCAGTTTGAAAACTTATCAAGAGTAAAAGACATTGTTCTTTTTATCCTAACTGTGAGCATATCCACCTAAAAAAAAAATAATTTACAAGCTACATTGATATATTAATTAATAAGGATCGGGGTTAGATGATTATTTACTCTTGTTTTGTATATTTAAAACTCGACCTAAGTTTCCAAAGCCCATGTGTTTCACAGTCCAGTGTTCCATTTATGTGGAGTTGTCGATTTCAGTAGATCGCGTTTTATTTAATTAGCGTTATTCCGCCACATGAGAACATGTCCCTGAACTAGCGACATTCCGCTTGCATTTGGTTTGCTTTTTGGTTAAAGACTAATATTTAAGCAAAGATCTCTTTTGTGAAGTAATTGTTGTCTCCTTCTCAACGAAATGGAAACAGGGAAACCTCAAATCAAAAACCCCGAAACACGCTTTGTAAACAGTTCATGATCAGGAGGCGTTGCGCGATATCCTGCCAAGTTATTCTGCTTTTGCGTGAACGATGTAACTATTTTAAGACTGCAGCCATCTTCTTTGATACAACAACATGAAGGTAAGAGGATATTATGTTAAATAAGTTGTAGATTGGACTTAAAATGCGAAAAAATTGAGTTTGCGTGTGTGTGTGTGTGTGTACATTTCCGACTAATTAACGGCACCGTCGAATAAGCGCATTTTATCCAACTTCTAAATTTGATTACATCGCTCTCAATCATTTCCCCAAAAAATCCTTTGGAGAATGAAAAGAACTACACTTCTCCTTCCAAAAGGCTCATTCTCAGTCAATTATATTATGTAGCACATAGTTAAATAAGGGGCTACTTTTGACCTATTTTTAATCGAGTTAAAAGTAGATCGGATAAATTTAATTAGATTTTGAAAAAAATTGGACAAGAATAGCTCAAAATTGTTGCAAAATTATGTTTTGATGTTGTTTTTCAAGATTTAGTAGTTTTTATTTGTCTAGGTTGTTTCATTTGGTGACGCGACGCTCCGAGATTCATCTTAAATTTTGAGCACCAAAAGCAGCGTTTTGACGGAATTCAGTTATTATCGATTTTCTTGACAATAAATTGATATTCAGCCAAACAAAGTGTGCAGTTATTTGTTTCCCATTGTGGCCTACTTAACTTTGAAATATGGACGAAATTGATTTTTCAGCTGTTGCCACCAAATGTTTGGCCATTGGTAACATTCGCTCTTAAATGTTTTTAGTAGCTCCCCTTGGACTAGTACTCGGAATAATACCTTTACTAAGTTTGGTGGAACCAAAGTGACTGAAGAGTTGTATTTCTCCACCACAGGTGGGAAACCAACAGCCAACTTTGCTTTCAGGTAACCTGGTTTTCGGTTCAAAACCACTGAATCCCTGCACCATGGAACAAAGTGTTTATAATCATCCACGTCTGATACAACTGCATACATGTCTTCCATTGAATAACTAAGTAGAGAGACAGAAAAAAAAAATGAACAAATGAATGCAGAGAAGATGAGGTGTTTGCTTCTATGAATAAATGGTAAAACGCACAAATCTATCAGGCCTGTGACTAATATCTGAAGTATGTGACAGTGAGGGTCCGCAAAAAATAGTTGGGGGATCCAGCTATTGTAGTATAGTCAATACGCTGTGTTTCTATCAAATTAGCCAGGGATCAAACCCAGAATTTCTGTGGAAAATTTCTGGCTGCCTGGCAGCACTGATCTATTATTAAGTTTAATAACAAAATATGGATGAATACGCTGGCTAGTATCATTTTAGTATCGAGAAAGTGAAGCTTTATATGGGATGTGGCTTAATGTGACAAGGAATACTGCACAACTCAAGCCAAAGCCACATATTGGGCACCATGGCCATGTGGTAGCGTCTTTGTCACATTAAGCCACATCCCACAAGCTTCACTTTTTCATTGCTTGTTTTATTCATGTGGTCACTTGAGCCTGGGTATTAGCTATGCCATGCAAGGGGTAATGCCCACTACCACATGCCCATAGTACCCAATATGTGACTTCAGCTTACCTAACACATTAAGTCATGCTGTATTCTTTATCAAGCAGTAAAAACGTAAAGCTTGGGGGATGTTGCTGGAGTGACAAGGATATACCTCACAAATTAATGTGATTTGATAAGCTGAAGCCACTCTAAAGGCACTAAGGCCACATGGTAGCGGGCATTACCCCTTAAATCTACCAAAGCAAAGATTGAGCCCAAGCATTAGCAGCCATAGACAGCTGTTTTGGCCTTGTTAGGCCTCATCAGCATGGCATAGCTAATGCTCAGGCTCAAGTACCCACATATCCATAAAACAAGCAGTAAAAATGTAAAGTTTGTGGGATGTGGCTGGAGTGACAAGGATATACCTCACAAATTAATGTGATTTGGTAAGCTGAAGCCACTCTAAAGGCACTAAGGCCACATGGTAGCGGGCATTACCCCTTAAATCTACCAAAGCAAAGATTGACCCAAGCATTAGCAGCCATAGACAGCTGTTTCGACCTTGTTAGGCCTCATCAGCATGGCATAGCTAATGCTCAGGCTCAAGTACCCACATATCCATAAAACAAGCAGTAAAAACGTAAAGCTTGTGGGATGTGGCTGGAGTGACAAGGATATACCTCACAAATTAATGTGATTTGGTAAGCTGAAGCCACTTTAAAGGCACTAAGGCCACATGGTAGCGAGAATTACCCCTTAAATCTACCAAAGCAAAGATTGAGCCCAAGCATTAGCAACCATAGACAGCTGTTTCGGCCTTGTTAGGCCTCATCAGCATGGCATAGCTAATGCTCAGGCTCACGTACCCACATATCCATAAAACAAGCAGTAAAAACGTAAAGCTTGTGGGATGTGGCTGGAGTGATCCCACAATGCTACCATGTGGCCTTTAGAGTGGCTTCAGCTTACCAAATCACATTAATTTGTGAGGTATATCCTTGTCACTCCAGCCACATCCCACAAGCTTTACGTTTTCACTGCTTGTTTTATGGATATGTGGGTACTTGAGCCTGAGCATTAGCTATGCCATGCTGATGAGGCCTAACAAAGCCGAAACAGCTGTCTATGGCTGCTAATGCTTGGGGTCAATCTTTGCTTTGGTAGATTTAAGGGTAATGCCCACTACCATGTGGCCTTAGTGCCTTTAGAGTAGCTTCAGCTTACCAAATCACATTAATTTGTGAGGTATATCCCTGTATTCTTTATCATTTCAGTATCAACTTGCATGCGACATATGTACAAATCTTCCACATTTTCCCAACAACTCCACCTAATTATACAAGCACCAAAAGCTATGCAAAAGGTATATTCTTAATGGACAGTACAAATTTGTACAGTGCTTATTACCGACAACTTATGCATACCAAAAGGCATATAATTCTCCTCTCACTTCTCCCAAGATTCATTATGGCTCTAAGTGGGAGTTTTAACATCAAAACATTTCATATTTGGTGATCACCTCCCATAATGCATAATTCACATGATCTGTACGTTCGATTAAACAGTAATATTGTCAGGAGAAATTAATCTTAAATGCAGGTCACTGTTAAAACTTGAACGGAACGATAGAACAAGCAAACAGAAACAAATCTTTGGACCAACAATATGTTGACGTAACCTCAATTATAGGGTTCAAAGCTCACCCTAGAATCCGCCTCTCAGAATACTTTTTCCTCCGAGATGCATTGAGTGGATTCGGAATAAAAGACCCTAGAAACGTTCTCCGCGGTATCATGCATATTCTGTGAGGGTTAGATTCCTGGGAGCCGTGGTTCTTGTTACTGAAAACCGCTTCAAAACCGGGCTTCAACCGGCAGCAACAAATACTCAAGGACCTGAGAAAAAATAACAAGTTTTACCGGAATTAAACTTATTTTTAAAACAACAAGAGTAAAATAGGACCTTGTTAATATCAAAAATATTCTTTTCACTCCAAATACCTTGTCGGTAGCCAGATTGCAAAGGAATGCCGGAATAGCGGCAAAGTTTTCGTCCGTACCGCAGCCATTTTGAACAAGCAATTTCGTCATCTGACACAATCAATTACCCATGGCCAGGTTACCCAGCAAAACAAACATGGCGGATGGGAAAGCAGATTGAAGTCAAAACTACGGCGTACATTATGGCGTACAACATCAACAATCTTTTAGTGGCAAGAACTCTTGGTACGGACTATTTTTTTTTCTATTCTGGCTTTGCTTATGATGAGATGTTTTAAAATTAGGCGGAAAAGCTATTTCTGTTTAGTTCATGCAGGAGTAAGATTTTCGGAAAGATTTCCGCACACATCCGTCCTCATAGATTAATTATAAATGCTTCATTCTCATGCTATTTCTTACAAACAAACAATGAGTGTGAATGAAGTTCGAGTAAGAGGAGAGGCTCTAGCTGTTAGGGTTTAAGGATTACGTATTATCATACAACTGCAGGTGTTATTATCCATTACCGTGGATTATGGATTACTCAGATCCCTCCCCAACCCCTGACAGAGCCTCAAAGGATGCATGCATATTAAACTCAATGTATTGTGCGTGAGGGGCTGTGAAGAAATCTTGCCAGATTGTCTCATTCAATTTGTAGAGCACTGCAGCGTTATCACAGAGGTCATGGTTTCAACTCCCATACAAACACGCGCCTGAATAAAGCTAATGTGGTATTCACAAGTAAAACAATCTCTCTTTTTTTCAGCTACTTCCGTGAAAACCCTCTTAGGTCCAAACCACAGGTAAGCATTGAATGGATACGTTAATGACTGTTGTTGGTTGGTAAATTGAAGAACTGTTCAGGGGAAGTCTCTCTTTTGCTACCTGTGGGCATGTCCAACTTGTAAATAATATTTATTAGAAAAATAAAGAACTGAACTGAACTGAACTACATTATATAAGTAAAAGAAAATGGTATTTCCCTTGAAAACTAAAATTTAATGCTGTACGTATATTTGAGTACTCTAAAGACTGTGATTGTAGGCCAGTATACCGAATGCTTTTGTAACTGTAACTGCAGCTAACCAGTTAAATATGTTTAACAAATATATATAATTGACTGACTAACTGGCTCTCTCAGTTGCTGGTAAATTGACTGCGACTGACTGATTGAGAGATCTGAGTTAGTCACTGAATAAAAAACCAATCCCAACTTACTGTCTGATTGTCCGACTGTCCAGCTAACTGGTTAGCTGCAGACCTTACTGACTGCCACTGCCATGTTGGCTCGGTATCAATCCATCTGTCTGTGAGTCTACTGAACCACCCACAGAGAGATTCAACTGGTCATGATCCAGACATCTAAAAAATTGCGTTCACAGTTTGAAGTGCTGTACTTCAGATGGGGAGGCTGTTATATGCAGTAGTGCTTCCAAACTATTACAGTTTCTTGATATCCAGGTGAGAGGAGTATACTGTTTGCACTTCAGATAATATGTCCACTGTTTATTCCAATGACCACAGGGCACAAAGAAACTCTCAGATTTAGACTTTCAAACTGTCTACTATGGCCTTACAATTACCATAAGGGTGGCAAATGCCTGGGTGTTGGGTGGGCTACTCCCTTATATGGGTTATATCGGTATATGCGGCCCCAAAGGGTATCGTTTTTCAGCCGTTTTGGTTTGAAATAAGGTATCGATTTTGACCATTTTGGTCTGAAATAGGGTATAGTTTTGGGTATGTTTTTTAGAAAAAGCTACTTCTTCATTATTAGCCAATAACACCATCAACAAAAGCCCTTCTCAAATTATGTTTAGGACAACCATGTATGTGAAATAGGTCTGAAATAGGGTATTGAATCTTTGGTCAGGTCTTAAACAGGGTGGGGAAAATCACAAATTTTGGTCTGAAATAGGGTAAGGGTTTTAGGAAGCGGGCTGCACACCCCAACCTTGAAACAGAAATACCCCGGTAAAGGTACTTAATAGACACTTACTGCAAGATTTCAAAATTTGGTTAAGTTCTAAATGTGTGACCCCTAGATTTTGCAGATGCCTTAGCACTCTTTACATTCCTGCTATTTGAAACACACAGACCATTAATAAATGGAACTCTTCATCAAACTTAAAATATCTTTGATTTGTAAAGAAATTCTCCCAACCAGGGCTATAATTTATACAGGGACAATAGTGAGGAGTTTGTGCTTATTGATATTGGTTTCAGAAGGCCTAAAGAGGTGTAGCATTTTAGCCCCCACACCCATTCAAACATCCTCGCTCCTGCTAGGAAGGGAACATTTCCTGGTTTTTAAAGGTATTTGTTTCCTACACCTCATGTGAGGATTTAAGGTTACTGCTTGCTGGTAATTTGCCTCGTTTGGTCAAACCATTTCTATTTCTCTTCTCTGAATACCTGCACTCCTGGGTGTTCAACAAGATTCATTCCAAAATAGCTTTGAAAAACCGTTAGTGAGTCCATGATCTAAATGTTTTACAGCTTGCAAAATTCACAGCTTAAAAAGCCATTATGAATGAGCACAGTGAAACCAGAGAATGGACTCTGTACTGACAGTACTGATAATGTACTGGTATTTAGTCTTTCATTACACAAAATGTAGCAGGAAGATGATAATCTCTTAACAGCAAAATTAATGATTACTTCATCTCCTGTAGCACCCAGCTGGGTATATTATCAATGATGTTTGTCAAGGTCAGTACAGGAAATACCGAACAAACTGCAAGACACTGGTCTGCATGGCAGGCTTCTGGAGCAGAGCAGCTCAAGACTTGCAAGATCAGGTTGGTGATGATTCCAGTGTTAAGACTCAAACAGAAACTGAGAAACAGAAACAAAAGTTTTCTTTTATGTAGATCAAGACAGCTAATTTTGGTGGATAGATAGTCAATGATGCATTAAAATAATAATAATATTCATCCTATGGCTGTATGCCATTGAGCAGTGTATACCTGCCAACTCTCATGCATGATATGTTGATCTCACGCCTGACACATTAAAAGACAAAAATTTCAATAATATTCCCCGTAAATGTTCCAACAAATGGCGCTAGATGTCGAGTTCGGGTCCTTGCTGTATCAGAAGTTTCAGAACGCACTAAAATTTCACGTTTCAGTTTGCATTTCGGGTACTGGAAACGAGCTAAAATAGCTTCGGAAATGTTCGGAAGTCATTGGAACATCTTTGGACATGTTCGGTAGCATTCGGAAGTCTACGAAAAATCGCCGGAAGTCGCCGGAATATTTTCTGAAATTCTGGTGATGAGGAGACGAAAATCTCACGCATATGACTCAGAAAAAGTTGGCAGGTATAGCAGTGCTTTGGTTAAAAATCATCCAGCTGGCAGTTGTTTTATCTCAAAATGTAGTAGTTAATACTCGGGTTTTGCTGTTACCTCTTAGGGAATCCCTGTTCCCGTCATTGTGCAACTTTTCGATGATGCTTTGGCAGTGTGTGAGGAGGTTTGCCAAGAAATTTCCTGTCCTGTAATTGAAGCCTTGCAAAATCTCAAACCTGCCCAAAATGTTGATACTTTAGTTACTGGCAAAGAGATTGCATCCTGTGAGCCTAGGGCTGAAACAAACAATTTTGAAGAGCTTTCACTCATCGGGGACAAAGACGAAATCGACAGTGATGATGACTATGATGGCAACAATGATGATGATGATGATGATGACGATGTATCATGGTATTTCGATGGCCATACTCCAGGGGCTGATGGTCATATCCCAGGGGTTTATGACCATATCCCGTGTGGTAACAATCATATCCCTGGGGTTCATGGTCATCTCCCAAGGATTAGTAAAATGGAGACAACGAATGAACCTGACTCACCTTTGGCCCTGCTACAGAACGTTTTACCAGAAATGAAAACTTGTAACAAAATGGAAGATCTTTCTAGCAGAAGTAGATTCACAATCGGCAACAGAGAGAAACACGAGGAGGTTTTCTTTGGAGCGGAATATCAGTGTCGATGGGCAAATTGAGGGATGAAAGTGGACGTGTTTTGCAGTTAACGCCTTCATCAGCAGAATCAGGGAAATTAAAAATTGATCCTTGGCTGTTGGAACAAGACTTAGATGAAGAGGAAGACGAATTTGAGGCGTCCTTTTTAGACGCTGTTTCAAGTTCCACCAAAGAACATGTCCAACTCTGTCATCAGGGACTTTCACCTGAAAAAGCTCAAACGACAGAGTTAGGAAGTCTCAGAGATGGAGTTAAGGAAGTGTCAATCAAAGAGAAATGCAAAGACATAGTATCCGGTGCATTTGTCCAAACAGGAAACTGTGATACAGGGAATGCGAAAAACATAGGATTAGCTCACTTCAAGGTGGAACATTTCAATACTGGAAACAAGGAAATTATGAATCCGAAGAGTGAGTCTTTTCTGGCAGAAAGGAGGGAAAGGGTCCTGGCGAGTTGCTGTTTCTTCTCACGGAGAAACTGGGAACTAAGAACAAGATGCCTCGCAATCAGGTTAGACTTTCCGAAATATATAAGGGGAGCAGACATTTTACGAACATTTCAACAAAAACAACAATCTCAACAACTTTACCTTCTTCAGAAAGAACGTCTGTAAGGTACAACAAGGACATTTTGTCGCACCAGGAAGATGACAGAGTAACTGAATTTGGCAAACCAGATTTCGTGCATTCGTTACCGATTACAGAAACCTTATCAGTGGTAAAATCTGAAACCCCTTATACCAATAAAACCTGTGTTCAGTTCAAGACTAAACCTGGTCAATCTGGAAATCTAAATTTGAGAGACTCAATATCGCTGGCAAAACCTTTGTCAGAGGAAAAACGCGAAACCCGTCCATCAAGTAAAACCAGTTTACAGTCCGCATCTGAAACAGGTCAAGCAGGAAAATCAGATTTGGCATGCCCAGTTCCACAGAGGAAAATATCGCCTATTGAAAACACGGAAAGTTCATTGAAAGTTGAAAGAAATATACACCTGTTGTCAAAGCTAGGGAGCGTCTATCACACGGTAAAGAACAAGAAATGAAACTAGCCATTGAAGTCATCAATTCTCTCTTCCGCTCTTCTGGTAAAACTTCACTGCACGCATTTGAGCTTCATCTGAACATGATTCACACCGAGTTGATCCTTGGTCCGCGAAGTTCTTTTTCCCAAACTGTCGATGGTTTGTTGTTGCAAATCACAGCTCCTTTTCAAACTGCAGCCATTGGCCGTGTTACGGCTGAAGCTCAAACTCTTCATCGCACTGGTAAACGGTGATGTTACTCCAGCATTTCGCCATGTGGGCCTCAACAAGGAACTGCAAATCCATAGAGTTATTGAGAGGGCAGAAGACTTTACAAAGTCTGTTTTCAGTCATGAAAAAGAATGGTATCACCGTGTTGTAGAAACTCTCTCTACCCACAATATTGGAGTTCTAGTTGCAAAAGGAGCTGTTCAGGACGCTATCATAGACTTTTGTTCATCTAATAATATTGTGGTGCTCCAAAATATTCGATACCCAAACTTCAACTTCTCTCTTTTGCCACCGGTTCCACCCTTGTGACTTATCTTACCGATTTAAGGGAGCAAGATGTAGGAGGAGCCGTTACCATAGAAACATGGGAACTCGGCTGGGCGCCTTCAGCAGTGCATTATGGGAGGGCAAGAGTGGTCGTGATAGAGTTAAAGGATCATGTCAGTATGTGCTTGTGAAAGATGTTAACCGAGGGAGTGCAGGCTGTAAAGGTAAACAGGAACGAGATGTGTGAGGGATCGGAGTTGTAATTCTGGAAATGTATTTATCTTTTAATACCGCACATATCACATAGTTTCATGATGGTTTATAATTCTTTGCTGGGGTGAGACTGATTGGAAGTCCGCATGTAAAGGTGCCTCTGGCAGCCGTCATCAGTCCATATTCGATCTCACCCACCACCCAACCCTCGCATGAATGTAAGAGACAGATGGAATCAGAGATAGAGATAGACCACCACACCGGAGACTACGGCTCCGGCCTACTCTTTTCGAACAGAGTGTGGGTTCTTTAACGTCCCACAGATGTGACTAAGTAGAAACCAAACTAGCAATTACCTTTTGCGCTAATGTCATTCACAGAGGACGACAACAAATGGACAGAAACAATACACACAATGTACTAAATAAGCTAATCACAGCCATTGAACTTGACATTTCTAACTCACTTTCCTGCTTCCTGGAACATTCATCAAAATTACCACAGTTTACCTGAAGTTTGTGTCGTGGTGGGAATTCTACAAGTAAAATACCGCTACCGGCGTCCCCCCCCCCCCACCCCCCTTAGAAAGAAAGCAATTTGATCATCACTGTAAATTCTATTGTTTTTCACCCTCAGATTTCTGCAGCCCGCTGCAGACAGTGCTTCTTTGTAGTCCGTGCAAGGATCTTCTCTGCGACGCCGAAGAACGGTTCTGGAATTCGATTCACCGTGTGAAGAACTCGCTCGCTTCTCGCGGCGTTTTACCTGGGGCAGGAACCACTGAAATGGCTTGCATTCGACGGCTGAATGAGTTGGCAGGTCTGTGTTTGATAATCAAAAGTCCCTACAAAACTTCTTTTTCTTACTGGGTTACCAATCTGGGGACTCTTCTCATTCGTACGATCATACTCGTGTTATAAACTATCCTAACCTGTGTGCCAGACATGGGAGAAAAACGGAGCGCTGGTTACAGCGACGCGGGTGAGGGAGGAGACGCAAGTGGAGGAAAGAAATGTAGTCCATTTTTCTCCGGCTTTTCACGATACTAGGGTGGGGGAAGTAGGGCGTATATCATTTGGTCCAACTACAGCCTAGCCTGCGAGCAAGCTCTCTCCCCCCGGGAGAGCTTGCTCGCAGGCTAACTACAGCCATACAGCAAGTTTATGTTCTTTCTCGGAAAACCATAAGAATCAACAACATCTACTTAGTCATGACTTACCACGTAATTGACTGCTCATGTTAACAATGTACTCAAATGCCTTAGAGCGGATTTCAACTGAGTGTCGTAAAAGCAATTACTCTGACCAATCCGACAACAGACACAAACAGCACAATGAGTCAATCAGTATACGAAGCAATCACCTGTAGCCGGCGCAAAGCACGGGAAAATACGCGCGTGCAAGTCGCGATTACTTTTGGTTTTGCTTCTCATTGGTTGAAAGTGGCGCGAGTTTTGCTGGCCAATCACAGAACGAAGCAATGCAAAACCAAAGCAAACGCAATTTACTTTCGACCAATTGAAAACCGCTCTATGCGGCAAACGCATCTACGTCATCATACATAATATCGGTTTGGCTTCTGATTGGCTAAAACCTGTTTTGCTTTGCTTTGGTTGGTTTATAGAGAACACGGGATGAACGAGTTTTGAATCGATAACAGGGAATGCGCAAAGTCAGAGCAAAAGCTCAATAACTTTCAACAGCCAATAATAATTCCTACGTGTGAATATGCATTAATTGACGTTCCATGAATCATATTACCTGCCTAAATTTGGCATATTTACTGTTTTACAGGCAAACAAAGTGAACCTAATATGGCACATCGCTCTGTGTCTGGATGGTTACAAGAAAGTTTGGAGTTGTTCAGGCCAGCTGCTTACTCAGTGTTTGCGCAAGGATTCAAAGAATTCCTTGGCAGCATTCTTCGTAACTCTGGAAAATTTATCACCGCTCATGGGATGTCTACCTATCTCGAACAATTAATCAGCGAAGGGCTTTCTTTAGACCTTCTTGGAAGTTTGCGCGAAGAGATGTCTGATAACTGTCTCAGTGGGATTGAAAAGTTTGCAGAAATCACGCGCGACCACGGGAGAACACGCAGTCCTGACTGCCTCTCGCGTGAACCCTCGCAAAACTTTCCGGGAAGTTTGGACGATCGTTTCAGCTGTGGAGATTTGCTTTGTCGATCGGAAAACCTAGTCTGGGATGATTATACGGCTAAGAAAGAGGCGTGGAAAAGAGCTGTTGGTATAGTGAGAATTCTGCTTCAGTCGGACATGTTAGTTGAAACTGGATTGACATCTGGTGCAAACGAAGCGGATCTTTTTGACTGTTCGCGAACCCGTGTGGGTTTGGTCCACGTTACCCACGCGCGTGTTATACTCTGAACAAACCAATAGGGCTGTTTACAGTTTCAGGGTTTGTCGTCTTCAAGGCAGCGGGTAGGGCGTGAAAGGAGCTCCAGTATTTCTGCTCTCGGTATAGGGAACTATAATTCCTGTTGCTCCAGTGTGAATCGCGGAAAACTTAGCGCTGCAAAGTTATAAATCAGGGGCCGGTTCCTGAAAGGTGTAATAACTCTATTCCAGGGATAAATCTGTCTTATGCCAGAAAGACCTGTTAGGAAAAAGGCAGATTTATCCCTGGAATAGAGTTATTATCTTTCAGGATCCGGCCCCAGCAAAATGAAACCTATGTTGAGCCTTAGAAAGGCCTCGTGCGCCTCATAAGGCATTAGGAGGGTGTGTTCAGCTAAGAATTATATACCATAAGCAACTGAAACAATCCGTTTGCCGAACTGGCGATTGGTGACATTTAAACCCTGAAAAAAGTGAGCAAAATCGATAGGACAATACGGAATTCTGGGATTAGATAGATCCATACGGAGCCTCATGTTATCGTACGCCTCGTGTCCAGTAAAGACGGGAAGTAGCTGTCATTCTGTTTTGTATTCACCATTTGTCTTAGTTTACACATCTTTTTAGCATGCAAATATTTGACTCCAGGCTTAACTAGCTACAGCAACAAGTATTGACGTAAATCTTACCGGAAGAGCGGAAGAGAATGTTTAATGTAAACAGAGGGCATAAATAAATGAACTGAAGCCTTATTTTGAGGGGTGCTTAACTTGGTTTCCTAGATGCATCATGCAATTTGTTCGATTTTTTCGTGAATCGTAAGGGAAGAAGACCAACACATGCGCTAGTGAAAAGTGTTCTACACCTACATCTACATCTACAGTATTAATCTATACTGAACGGTTTCCCATTACATAGATGTGGTCAGCTGAAGCTCACAGCATTTACGTGGTACATAACAAGTAGAAGTTAGACAATACACATAAGTAAGTAACCCATTCTACCACAGAACGAGTAGTCACGGGAAAACTCGAAAGAGGGTTGTTAGTTATCTGTCGGCTTATTCTTTACGATGAATGCCCACTACCGCTGACGTATTTCGCTCTGATTAGCCCTTAAGCTGAGCCTGAGATTTTTCCGGGTTTCGGGGGAAGGGAAGATGTATCACTTTTGACGTCATCATCGTTTTATTGATAGGAAAAGAGCTTGGGTAACACACCTGAGGTATTGAAATCGCGAAGCGTTATAAGTTTTTAGGAACCCAAACCGGGATTTATTCCTCGCAGTATTGCAATGTATTCCTTAGATCGGGAAAGCTGGCAAGGGAAAGAAAGACAACCAAATGCTCCTCAAACCCACTATAAAAATGAAAAGACGCGAAAGAAAACGGGGAAAAAAATAAACGTAAACGTAACAGTAACAGACGGTTGTAGAGGGAAGTTAATTTATATGCCACGTGTGCAAAAACTACCTAAATTAACCTCAGTCACGTATTTTAACTGCAATTTGATGGGAAAATGCTCCAAAATTGCATTTTTCCGTAGAGTAGAATAAAACTGGGGTTAAATACGGCAAAAATTTATTTCGGTGAAACAGGTTTTGTGCGTTGGTGTGTGGTCATTTGATGTCTAAAGTTTGGTCTTTGGACTCTACATCTCAAATACATCTCAATTTTGTGAAAGAAACCTAAATTCCATGAACCGCAACTGATTTGCAGGTACCTAGTTTATTTCAGGATGTTAGATTTAACTAGTTCCGCTAAGAGCACTTCCTTCTTGATCCATGACGTTGCAGATTTTGCAGGGCCGGAGCACCCCGAGTCATTTACCATATTTGGCAGTGAGTGGCAAGGCTCTGACGTAACCATGATGTAATAGGGCTTTTCAGGGGCGTCCCACCCTGCATTTTGAGGAAGGTGACGCCACAGTGACGCGGCTGCTGCTGCTCGCGAAAAAGAAGAAGAAACACAACGACACGCTGGCTGCGTAAAGAAATCAGGGTGACGTAGAAGTGACGTAGCATGTAAGTTTCATTTTCTCTTTCTTGTAGATTCCAAAGAGTCGACTGCAGAGAGGATAATAATTTTGCCTACATTTCTGTTGATTCCCTGAGTGGAATATACGATCGCTTTTTCGTGGCGGGATTTGTTCGATCGATTGCGATGGAGACCTCATTGGTTTCTCTTCTGGTTCTTTGTAGAGACCACGAAACAGAAAGCTTTTCACCGGGCACAATTTCCCTGTTCTTGAGCGCCTTTACGGTGTTGAATCAAACATGGAACAAATCGAAGAACAGCCCAATGTGGCCGAGATAGAAAATGGCAGTACTGTGACAGTTCAACAAGGACAGGCTCTTTCACAGAGTTCTGCTCAAACTTCGATGCCTCCGCCAATGCAGACGCCGTCTGTAATTCAGGCCAACCAACAATCCGTAATACAGACTGCTCAGTCGATCCACTCGTCTTCCATTCAAGGCCAGCAAATAGGTTTAGCACAGGCTGTTCAAGGAGTCGCCGATCCTGACGATCCTAGTGTTTTAGACGAAGAAAGCAAAAAGCGAAGAGACATTTTGTCGAGGAGGCCGTCTTACAGGTACGCTAGTGTTCGAAGATCTTCGATCGATACTGTATATTGCTTGCGTGGGAATGCGATTTCATCTTCGCCCAGTTTACAGAGAGTATGGTGTGATATTTATTTGAACACGTGGTTAATTTCAAACAAAGAATAGCTATAATGTCCTTTTATTCCACTCGTTAAGTCTCGAATCGAGCTTACGTAGATTCGTAAAATCTGACGTACGATATTGCGCTAAGGCTTTCTACAAAGCACGAAATGTCGCCATCATCGCACTTCCGTTACGTTAGAATCGCTACGTTTCCTTGATGAGTGATGCAAAAATGAGGACTCTGTTTGTTCCCATTTTCTGATTGATTCCGAATTGGTTTGAAAGAAGGCAAAGAGGAAAAAGGGATCAAAAGCTCTTTTGGATCGAACGTCGAGGTCAGTAAAGCGAAGCAACAATGAAATTGTAGTATTCTCTTAGAAAAATTTCAGTCATAAAAATTGTGGAGACTGTTAGGTAGGAACTGACAACTCTCCCGGTTTATACTCTTGACTTGTGAATACAGAGCAACTAAGTGGCTGGTTATTGTCCACGATCTTGTTAGTTGTACATACTTTTCTGTGTCATAGATATTACGGAATAGTCGTTTTTCGCTGGCCTTCATCTGCTAACACGAATTCGATGCGGATTTTAATCGGAAACATTCAACGACCTTTGTGTACCTTGTATATGGTCTTTTTGGAATAACATGGCCACGACTTTTTCTGTGAGCTTAAACAATTAAAAAAGTACTTTCTAGTTTTCAAATACAGTATGCCTTACAGATGTATTCTGTGTTTTCGTTAAGCAATATTAATTTGAAGTTGCACAGGTTGTCAAAGGCATTGACATCACTAGAGTCAAGAGCCTGATATTTGAGCAAATTGTGCATCTTACAGGCTAAAGTAAGCTTAATTTATCAAGCTATTGTCAGGGAAGTTTTTGCAACATGTACAATAAGTTTATTTATCGGTACAGACACTAATTTTAAATATACCATTATTGTGGATGTTTCAATGATTAAACAACTTTCTTTGTTTGAGTTTTGGGAAAGCACTCAATTCATGATTGCTCCATACTTACACTCGAAATCAAAAATTCAAAATCCAGACCCTCTTGAGAACAATTCAGGTTATTTTTTTCTTGCCAAGGACCAGTTAAGGAATTAAGCTTAGTTTCATTTAAGACTTAATTCATGAATAGAACATAAGTAAATTTGTTGTTAACAGATCTAATTGGACACTAATGGCCGACTATAAGCCTTAACCCCTTTCACTGCCAAGAGGTCTCCCTTTGATGAGTAAAATCGTCTGGCGTTAGACAGAGTAAAATCTATAAAGTCGCCCTTGGCAAGA
This sequence comes from Pachyseris speciosa, assembly GCA_016490735.1. Taxonomy (NCBI): domain Eukaryota; kingdom Metazoa; phylum Cnidaria; class Anthozoa; order Scleractinia; family Pachyseridae; genus Pachyseris; species Pachyseris speciosa. The sequence continues at coordinate 475,712 of JAEMWC010000690.1, forward strand.
AAGGGTTAAACAACAATTTTATTATAATTTTTTGCAGGAAAATATTCAACGATTTATCAGGTTCTGAAAGCCCTACAAAAGTAGAAACCATTTCTGAAGACATCCAAGGGCAAAGTGACGGTACTGAGGGAGCATCGCCGATAGCCGTGATTACCACTAGTACACTTAACTACCAGCAAGCACCACAAAACAGTTACAATTCCAGGAACTATTCAGATTGTCACTTCAGGAGAGGCGCTTCAAGCGGTGCCTATGGCTCAAAATTCATCTGGTGCCGTTGTACAGTATCAACAACAGCAACAGGTAAAATTACTTCTCACCAATCAACTCAAGGTCAAATTCCAGTGCAACTGCATCTGCTACTGCAAAGTTTACTTCTGTCCAGCGAGTTTGTGAACTTCATACAGTGCTTCTCTTATCATAATGACCGCAGCTAAAGTGCTGCAACACAAGTAATGACAGCATCATCCAGCGACCAGATTAATTTATTGTTTCTTTGTCGAAAAGATCTTCAATTTATATTTAAAATTACCTTGCAGTGTTTTCATTCAAATCAAGCTTGTAGTTCTTTTACTCCAAAATACAGTAATTCACGGTGTTTAAATTTATGCACTAAGAGTGTTAGTGTTAAACTTACATGTCAGTATATCAACCTCAGAAATAGAAAAAGAATTACTTTGTGAGGAAATCAAAAGATTCTTACAGTCTGACCTGTTTTGATTCTTTGTAGGACGGTCAGCAGTATATTTATACAACAAACCCAGGAGAGGTGCAAGTACAGGTATACAGTACTTTCTTATTGAAACTCAGACTTTGACCTCAGCTGGAAAGTTGTATTTTAATATTGTATGTATGTGATTGTTTAGCTTTGGCTCTGGAGTTAATGTTAAAAACTTTGAAGGGTTTTAACTATTGATTTTGTTTATCATTAGTGGCATTTTTTGTATTTTCTTAAAAAAACATTTTTTCCTTTCATTGAATACCCTTTACTATGCCTTCAAAATAACATTTTCTTTGGAATGGCTAAAGGGGAACAAGATGCTTTTTAGCACTGTTGCAGGTGGAGTGTCTACAAAAATCCCCTTAATAAAGTCTGTTCTTAGTAAATACCCCCGACACATTTTTAATGCATTGGTGCAGTATTAATTAAACTTTACCCGTAAATATGTCAGTAAGTTTATAGCATTTGAAGCTGTCTTACTGTATTACCAAACTTTGAGACAGAACCACTGGAAGTCTGTAAGGAGTAATTTTCTTTCTTTGCAGCAAGTGCAAGTGAGTAACACTGGCACCATGTACACCATACCTGCTACACAGCAACAGTTCATCCGTGGACAGCTGCCTGCAGGTGTTGTTCTTAACTCTCCTGGTATTGGTGGAAATGGTCAACAAATTGCTGAGGATGCCTCCCGAAAACGAGAAATGAGACTGATGAAAAACAGGTGAGATACTCTGCACTGTAATCTATCCTTTCAACCCAGAAAAATGTTCCTTTCGACACACACAAAAACTAATGATGATGATGATACATTCTTACTTTATAATAAGTATTATAATTATGTTTTGTTGTTCTTTGAGAATCTTCTATAGCTAACATAGGGTGCCTTCCATATTTTGAAGAATAGGTGCATGTAGAACTAGCCCTTCAAAATGGCACATTCTTCTTACAAACTCCAATCAGTCTTAACAGTCAGTTCCAACAAAATGGGAAGCACACATGTATAAAGAATGTATTTCAGTCAGGAGTGAGAATTTGTTAAATAATATTTGAACTTTAGCCATGTACGTCCATCTATTCATTCAGTAATGGGTAAATATGGTAGATCAGTTTGCTAGCACAGATGGTTCTTGTTTTTGGCATACTTTCTTGTTGCTGCACTTGCCATTTTGGGGGTAGTGATTAAAGGAAATCACTTCTTGCCAGGAAGCAACCAACTTCGGATGGTGCTTTACTTGGATTGCATCCAAGAAATTGTGAGAACTATGTGTACCTCTCAAGAAATAAGATTGTACCTTCACTGAAAACCCTCCATATCATCTGTAGAAGCTTGGCTTGAATGGATTATGACTGAGTTTTTTCAGTGCTTTGCAACACCAAGCATGTAACCACTTAGCGTGAAACATGTCATCACTCCTCTTGTAAGATTTTAACTATAGCCTGCAGAGCATATAATATGTTGGGGTGAACAAGAGGTTAAAACTGAGTATTTTCTGTCAGAATTATCTCGCCATCTTCTTCAATATAAAGAACAGGAAGATTGGGGAAGATGAAGGCTTCCTTTAGGAGGAATACACCCAGCGTGGTGACTGAATGACCATTAAATGACTTGCAAAAAATGTGTGCACTGCAGGCTATTTCAACTGCTTGTAAAATGTGTGTATTGTTACCGTTGGTTGCATCTACCCGTGAACGCTCACGCTAAAAATGTTTTCAACTGACGTCAAACGTCTATGTTTCAGGTGTCAAACTTTGAAGTTTTCCCGCCCAAACTCGAGCTTGCGTGATCTCAAACGTCTATATTTCAGGTGTCAAACTTTGAATTTTTTCCGCCCAAACGCGAAGTTCTCTCGACAGAGTCAGTGCTCTTGTGGTTCACTGTCATCGTAGTCTAGAAAATATGAGAAAAACCTGCGAAAATCACTGATATGTGGTGAAATTTCAAAGTTTGATACCTGAAACATAGACGTTTGAGGTCAAGTAAGCTTAAGTTTGGGCGGGGAAACTTCAAAGTTTGACACCTAAAACATAGACGTTTGACGTCAGTTGAAAACATGTTTTTAGCGTGAGCGTTCACAGGTAGATGCAATCGACGGTAAATTCTGTTTTCTAACATTGAAACTTAAACTTACAGAGAGGCTGCCAAGGAGTGCAGACGGAAAAAGAAAGAGTATGTCAAGTGTCTGGAAAACAGAGTTGCAGTCCTTGAAAATCAGAATAAGACGCTGATTGAGGAACTCAAGACACTCAAAGACTTTTACTGCCACAAGTCTGAATAAAACCTATTATAAATCTTTACAGGAGAGCAATTTTCCAATGACTGTCATAGATTTCTCTGTACTTGTTTTGTTTGCTGGATGTCGTTGCATTCCAAAAAAAATTAAGTAGCATGCATTAAGGCAAATTTAATGGGTTGGCTTTGTTGTAGATGTTAGCCCGGATACAAACTGTTTTGTGTAAATCACTTACACTGGCGATTGTTTAGATTTTTGTTAGATTTGGAAATGTGTTTTAAAACCTTACAACAATACACAAAGCTGTTTTGAATGACAAAAGTTGAATATGGTGCATGCTACAGAAGTTGCATTATATCATGATTATTATTATTGATAGTCAACAAAGCCTTTCAATTGAAATTGGCCATGAGATAATCAGATTGAAAGTTGTGTCATAAAGGTTGCATTAATGTGTACCATCTTCATAGGTATACTCTATAATTTGCTTTTGCCCTGTTTTCATGTTTTGATTTATATTTATATCATTGAGCCATTCTCAATCAATTGTTGAAGGCAATTTCACGCTTGGATTAGTTGGTTGCGCCATGCTTTGAGTTCTGATTGGCTGATCACTTGTATAGTTCCTGTTTGCTCTGATTAGTCAGAGTGATAATTTTAGTTTACCCATTGTGTTGAATATTTTTTCCATAACAGTCGTTGGAAAATTGTATAAGTAGCCTAACCTAGAATTTAACTGAAACAACAGCATCAAGATTCACAACATTGTAAATAGGCTCCCAGGCCCTCACGTTTTATTCATTTGTAATAACAACAAGCATTCATGATTTTTCTACAAGTCTTTTATGGCATTGAAGTTTAACAGGGACCCCACTGTTTACTGTTTTATTCAGTGCACTGTGAACATGGATGTAAAAGAAGTCATGTCAGGTGTTTCAGTGGTGTACAAATAATGTAATAATAGGTTAACACTGAAGTAGAGTATTGTTAAAAGCTCTGTAAATCTATAAAGTACCTGTTCTACTCTAAGTAGCCTTGTAAAAAGAATATTTGTATGGCGAAGTAAAAAGCCAATTTTAAATTTTAACTTAAATTCAGCTGTGAGTTTGCCTTGACCTCTCGTCGTATGGTTGAACTTTCCTTACAGGATTGTGCAGTTGTTTGAGGAATCCAAAACATTAAGTAATTTTATTTTTATCTCCTTAAGAACTAATTATCATGTGTTTGCTGGAAGTATTGGCAAGTCTTCCCTGGTGTCTTGCTCCATTCATTTTTGGATCTGTTCACACTAAAAACAATTATTATTGATCTCCTCAAAGTCTCTGGAACCATTCACACTAACAGAAAACTGTCTTAGGACTAAATATGTCCAAGGTGTTGCTGTTGTGGTTCAATTTTATCCTTGGTTCAATTTTTATTTTCCTTTGTTTTGTACTCATTATCATCAAGAACAAAAAATAAAAAGTGAACCAGGATAAAACTGAACTATAACTTACCAGGGTTTGAGCCAGCTTTCTGGCTTCAAGAGTCCCTCTGTGACCCTTGAAAAGGGACAAATAGGCCATATTAGGGGACAAAATAGTTTATAAAATTGCCTTTGTTCTGACCAATATTGTATCTTTGTGCTTCCCCAGAAAAAAGAAACATAACAGTGCTTTGGCTGCTTTATGCACACAAAAGAATGTAAATCTACTTTCACAGATAGTTACATTGTGTAAATTTACACCAGTTAATTCCTCAACAGTAACCAAACTCCTTGTCTAATGCACAATTTAAGTGTTTTAACACTGTCCATTTTCTGATGTGTACCTGACTGAACTTGACTTAGGGGCTTTTTATATGAGGTTTTACAGCCTGGTTAGGAGGGGGGTACCAAAAAAAAATTTAATACAGGGAGGCTCCATCCCGAGGTCCGACCCCTTACCCTTTTGTAAACCAGTTTTGACAGAAAAGGTGCCCCTTTTGCATACCTTCCATTGCCAAATACATGTAGTACCCCTTTTGTATACCTAAAACAGGAAGTCTTCTGCCATTTTCATGTAGCGTTCGGTAAATTAAAACAGTACAGTTGTAAGGTATGTGTTTTTGAAATATTTTACTGAAAGGCCCTTTTAAAGACCTAAATGACATTTCCCTACTCTTTCATATACTTCAACTCGTGAAATCCCTACCCTTTCATATACCTGAAGCATGAAAAAGGAACCTCTTTCGGGCGGAGCCTCCCCATATAGGCCATTATAGGGAGTACCCCCTCCCCCCCCCCCCCCCTGGCCCTTTGCCTAAAATGGTTTACTGCTTGATGCATGAGAAAACATTTTGGCTTCTAGGGTAGGGGAAATCCTGTAAATCTCTGCTCTGAACAAATTGCCCAACTTGCAGAGTTCCTTTGATCTTCCAAGAAAAATGGGGAAGACAATGGAAGATCTTTTTTTTTGTTCTCTTATTGTACTGCATTCCTTATAGTGATATTTTTAATACTACTGTAATAATCTTTCTTTCTCTAATACACTGTATTTGTGTGAGTTTAAATAAAATTGAATTGAATTGTATTGAATTGAATGGATAGAGAATAAAATAATAATAATGACAAAAATAAACACCTTATTATCAATGTGCCATGTCCCTTGAATATACAAATGCTAGCGAAGGAATAGGAGGAGTTTGATGGAAACCTGGGCGGGTTGTTCGAAAGCCGATTAACCCTAATCCAAGATTAAAAATTAACCAAGGAATTTATTTCTCTATCCACAAACGTTGTTCAATGTTGATATTCTACACAATTTTAGATTAGAGGACGTCAATCCTGAAAAGCAAAAATTAGCAAAAGAAACTTTCATCCAAAAGTCAAAAACTGCAACCAAAGTTTACGCTAATCCTGGATTAAGCTAATCGGCTTTCTAACAACCGGGCCCTGGACTGTAAAGTGCATTTGTCATCTCACTTGGAACAATGAGTACTGGAACTTGTAGATGTGGGTTGCAAACTAAGAATGATTGAAAACACCGAGTTACATCAAAAAGCTTGTTTGCTGGACACAGGAAAGATCCTGCAAAGAACCCTTGACACCAAAATCAGTCTGTCATTGCCCCTAGCACATCTAAGGCTTAATTTTTCAGGAATCAA
>JAEMWC010000691.1:0-17500 GCA_016490735.1 Pachyseris speciosa
TTTCGAGTTCTTAAATTGGATACATAAAATTATAACTAAATTTTTAGGTTGTTACAAACTGTCCTGAAAAGAACAGTGAGTTTTCCATTTTTCGCCTCTGAAAAACAAGTCTAGGTAAGGCCCTGTTCACAAGCAGGGAGGGTAACTAGGTTACCCTAGCGGGGAGTTAAAGATAGCCCGGGTTTACAAGCCAAAATTCACAGGTAGGGTTACCCTACCACCCGGGACAAGTTAATCGCAAACAAAATGGCGACACAGAGAAGAGTTCTGCCAAGTACCTCGATTCTCCTGTCTATACAGCCTGTTACTGGCTGCTTTCTAGTGTTATGGAATGCTGTTACGTTACCTTCTTATTTCTAGACCTCGACAACAAGTTGCAACATTAAACGTGAACCTGGAGTGCAATACATCACTTGCTCGAATGCAACATGTGAAACGGGAGAGTGATTCGATGAAGAAAATTACGAGGAACACTTGGCCATACAGATCATTGGTGGGGGAAGTTATTCTAGGGATGAAGGATGCTTACCAACCTTGCACTAGAAATGTTTTCTGTTTCTTAGAGAAAAGGAAAATTATAACGTCTTGAGCCCCTCGCGCGCGTTGTACTCGATCTTCCATGATGGCCGTTTGTTGTGAACATTCAAAGGGTCTGGAAACAATTAAAACGTTGTCCGTAGCAAAGCGTTTACAAGGCAGATAGGGTTACCCTGGCGTTAGGGTAACCTTAGCGCTCGGCTAAAGAAATGTGGGAGCACTAGGGTTTAACCCTCCTGCTAGGGTAACCCTAGCACCAGGGCTACCCTACCTGCTTGTAACCTGGGCCTAAGTGACGTAACTGTATTCTGGTATGAGGGGAGCAACTGGGACTCCACAAAACAAACAAGCAAACTCAAATAAACAAATAGGCAGGCACACGAAAAGCAAACAAACAAACAACCACACAAAAAACAAAATGAGGGGGAGGGGTTGGATCATATGCGCCTTAACCCTGCAAGACCAAAGATCAAGGTGCATAGTCTTCTTATCGCTCTTCATATAAATCTCATGGTAAATTAAGGAGAATTTGTGTTAAGTATCAGGCACTTTATCTTCTGTGGTTATTAGTATTATTATAATTATTATTATTATATGTTGTTCTATTGTTGAACGAAAGTTGACTGTAGTCACTACTTAGAGCTACAGATCATAAGGGATGTCAATGCCTTGCCTACTGCAACTATGTTCGTGTTAAGATTATAGCACTAAAATTATATTCCTAAATTAAATTATTTTATTGTGTATTCATTTATTCATGAGTCATTTAATGTCTTGTTTGTTTCTTTTTCACTTACAATAGTTTGAGTTGAGTGTCCGCAAAAGTATTTTCAGGAATGAAGGCTAAACTGTTGTGTATCATCATCCTGGTGAACAAACAAAAGATGATCAACAACAACTCGGCAACAAAAATAACAACAACAATAAAACAACAACTGCAGCAGTAGCAGCAATAACAAGAAAAGCGATAGGTCAACCTAAAGCAGAACTGTTCAAGAAATAGCATGCTGTAGGATTAAAGAAGCGAGAGATAATAGGCAGATAAGCCGTCTGTGTAACACTTGAGAAAACTTGGGGTAATCATTCTCCAGGGTTGGTATTCCTTTAGCCTGGCTCTTCAGCCCGCGCCGGAATTGCGCAAATGCTAACAGACATTGTGGTTAAATTTTTAGCCTTGGGCAGTAGGATCAACTAATGCGTAATTGTTAAATCTACAATTTTGTCACTTTCATCTCATCACGTTGACTTTAGATTCAACGATACATCACAAAATGAACAAGAATTTCAGCAATATCCATGAAGAATTTATACTTGAGAGACATGGTGCAGCTGACAGGTTTAAGCGTTGGATCAGAGCAACGCTCAACTTTCGTTCCGCATATACCGTTTGTTAGTGGATTTTATTGAAGTAAACCGTAGAATGTGGTTACTAGAACAGTGGTTATAGGAGTAATACAATATAAATCTTGGAAAGCTGAAACGCGAGCACTTAACATATTACAAAAGCCCATCATATACTCTGAATTAATATGAATTGTTAACTTACAATATCTCCAAGTTTGCAAGGCCAGTGAAAGTGCGGCGGTTGATTCGTGAAATATAATTAAAGCTCAAGTACCTTTAAATGGAGAAAAGAAAAGGTGAAAAGAGGAGAAACTGTGGAAAACTTTATCTGTTTGTATAACGATCTCTCTTTATCTGCCTGTTGCTCTTTCGATGTCTGTATGTCTGCATCTCATGATGTTGATGCTGTTGCATGTGACAAATTTGGGGTTTACACCGGCGCGTCTGTGATAGAGTCCTCCCCCGAAAGAACTGAAATAGATCTGATGAAAATACTGTTATTTTAGGTAGACTGTTATTACTGACAGCTTTCATGTATAACCAAAAGGGATGGTGTAACAAAATAGCACATAGCACTAAGATAAAAATGAAAATAAAAAAGAATAAATAAAATAAAATAATAAAAATAAAATAATAAAAATAAAAAATATACAAACAAACAAATAAATAAATAGATAAATAAAAAAATAAATAAATAAATAAATAATAATAAATAAATAAATAAAAGATGGTGTTACGCTATATTTGGCAACAATACCGGCTATTGATATTTGAAAATTTCCTTTTGAAAATTTCCTTTCTATAATTTATTCCATTACAAAAATCAACAGATGATGGACATTCTGATCGATGAGTATTTTTTTACTCAGAGTAATTCACTCAAGCTAGTGTTTCTTTTAACCAAAAGCTGGGGGCTCTGTCTTAAGGCGGGGTACACCTGAGCACCCTTTTTTCGTCGCTCAACATGGACGTAACGGTAATAACTCGTTCGCGTTTCAAGCCATTAATTCGCTCATTTCACGAAGCTATGATATATTTTTTTGAATTTTTTGGGTTATTCTTGGGCTTATTTGGGAAGAGATAATTTTTCTCAAAGGATAAGTTACATTTACGGAAATAGGAATATTGAAGATTTAATGAAAGTTTAATTTTGGGATTTGTAGTTGAAAATTAGTAGATGGACACCAAAACAGTTCCGCACCAACTTGGAGTGCCCTTTTGGGGGTGTCAACTGTCTGGTGGTGTTTCAAAACATTTTTTCACTTTTCGATCTCTTCTTTAAGCTCCTTAAGATTTCACTCAAATTTACGTGTATGTATACCACCACCCTTACAATTAACGGAAATGTTTAATTAACTTGTTATCAAAACCATTTTCCTCACAGCTCAGATAAGCTTTTGCAGGCCGAAAATGTGTCATCTGGTATTAACTTTATCTTGTTGATAGACAAATCCCTAAAAATGAAAGAAAGCATCGTGATTAACGAGGCCAGTGATGTTTCATGCACTGCATAGCACAGTGTTAATTATTTTTTGCCTTAACATTAAATTCTCGTAATTGTAATGTATGACTCCATTTTTTAAAGGGTGCATTTAGTGCAAACCGGAGTAACGTTTGAACGGGTAGATTTTCTATACCAAGAGAATGTAGTGTATCTATTTAACCATGATTCTTTATGAGCGACTGCAAACGATAGATCGAGGAAAACTTATCAAACGTCAGTAACTTCTTTATTTTTCTTTATTTTATCTTTCATTAACTTTTAATCCTTCCTGGAAATTGTGTTTTGCCAACAATTGTGTTGTTAATTTCGATGTCTTTGTTTTTTCTTTTATGGTAAACGTCTTAAGGTTTTATTTTCGTAATTAATTTTTGCGGAGCTCCGGCGGCCCGAAGGGCCTCCAAGGGCAACACCATTGCCTGGTTTCATACCTTGAGGTACTGGGTAGAGTGCGGACTTTCGCGGACAAATTCAAAAACAAACAAACATGGCGTCCACTGTTGCGAAGGAAAAGGCGTCCTCATGACGAGTTTATTGTTTCAAAAACAAAAGGAGGCACAACTCCAGTGCCACTTCGTGGCGGACGTCAAGTTTTTTTTTTTTGTAATTTGTCAGCGAAGGTCCACACTCGACCCAGTACCTCACGGTATGAAATCGGGCAATACCTATAGAAATCCGTCTACTGTTTTTCTCATGGTAATCATGGCTAGCGGTATTGCTCGTGGGCGCGTACGCACGAAGGAGTCGCACAATAATTAATAATATCCTAATAGTAATCATAATAATCCAACATGGTGGCCATACTCCAGCTGACCATCTAGTTTAAAGCGCACGTCTTTGATACTGGACATTCATCTTATAGCCAATTGACACCTGTTAAAACTAGGTACCGCTGGCCTGTGTCACGTTACCATATCGCGGGCTCAAGTTAAGACCTCTTCGAGGTCATGCTGTTTGTTTTTAAGTTGACCGCTGGCCAGGTACTTGCTTTCAATTACATCGCAGGCTCAAGCCAGTCTTTTCACTCCGCTTGCCTGGCTGTTTTTTTTGACCTCGGTGCCTCAACAGCGTTAAGAAACTTTTGCCCTTATCTTATTAACACGTAATCGCAATGAGTCCTCGTAAAATTAAGGATTAAAGCTCCGGCTAAACGATCACACATTTTCATCCAACATCGTCAGTTGTCATATGACGTGTCTAGATACCCGGCAGCCGGGAATTGATTTCAAAAAACTAGATTAGTACCCGGCAGTCAGAAATTTTGACCAATTTTCTTGAAATAGCTCGTTTAATTCTTCTAAGAACATAAGATATTTGTTTAGAAATCTCAAGCGATTGTAATATTGCCTTAGGTTAAAAGTAAAAGCGACTGCCGAGCTTGGGCATAGAGTGAAATCTTAATGTTTTCGACGAAAATATTCAAGTTCTGACACTCTGAGTCAACTCCCGATCAATATCTGCAGAAATTGTCAACGAAACCTCACCATAGTATTTAGTGTTTGTTCAGAAATGCCAAGCGATTCTAAATAAAGGTTTGGACAGATTCTCCGAGCTTGCATTAAGCATAATTATTCTTTAGATTCTTGACTCACGGGTACGGTTTTCAAAATACTAGATGCCCGGCAGTCGGAAATTCACGTCCAATTTGTACGAAATATCTCATCAGTTTAATTAATAATGGTAATAGGACCAAGTGGAGTCCAGTTCGGTCTGTAATCACACGAGTGATTTACAAAATCGGACGACCGCGAAGCGGGAGTCTGATTTGTTAATCACGAGCATATGATTACAGACAAAATTGGACGACACGAAGTTCTGTTACAATTAATCAAAACTATGACAAAATTTGAGAAACGAACTAGCCATCGGTTGAGCGTTAAACGGTCACATGCAGTTATGAATTCTGAAAAACATAATAGTTTACTCAACAAAATGCACGACAAAAGCGCGCGCAAAATGACGCGTACTGTCCAATTACACAGGCATGACGCGTAAACTGTCCTATTACACTGTCCAATTAGAAGCATGACACGTACACTGTCCTATTAGTGCTCAAATTGGGCTGCTGAATAACCAATCGCGTTCGAGAATTTTGTTATAGTTTTGATTAGTGTAAAAACATCAGGAAGTTGTTTAGAAAACTTAAGCGAGTTCAAACACTGCTTTGTACGGTGGCCCACAACTGTCACGGCAAAACAAAAAGTCACGGCACAACAAACTTTACTCACGGCAAGACAATGTTATCTGACGGCAAAACAAAATTAACACACGGCAAAACACCACTACTTCACCGCAAAGCAAAGTTAATTCGCGGTATTTTAGTTTGGTATTGTAGTGCATGAATTTTATATGCTTGCGCAAAGCATATTCTTTGGAATCTTCACTCACGGGCACGTCTTTCAAAATACTACATGCCCGGCAGTCGAAAATTCTCAATGTACTTTCAGGAAAATCTTTCTCGGCATCTACCGAGTCTACTCGATTTCTATGTAAAATTATAAACAATACTACTGCTTCAATGCTGGATGAAAATGTTTGATCTAGATCTTACATGGAAAGTCATTTAAGAATAAATGCAATGTTGAGAGAGGTGGATATAACGGTCAAACACGATGTTGGGTGAAAATGTTTGATCGTTTTTTGATTGTTAGATTTGTTTTCGAAGAAACATACGCGTCGTGTATTGTTTTATTGTAATGTTTTGCGGTTTTTGAACCGTGGTCAATTCCTGTTGACTGCTCTAAACATAAAATATTGGCGCAAGGAAAGCCATGCGAAGTTGCTCAATACCAATAAAAAAAATAATAATCGGAGAGCTCCGCTTTTAGGCTTACGTTCTATGGTTCGATTTGACTTTTTCTGGCTCAATTCTGACTGCTTTCTGTGGCTTAGATGAAATCGAAAACCTAAGAGGGGGCTGTTTGTGTGTTCTTGTTAATTTCACCCATTGTTTGGACCTTAAAGTAAATTTGTATGGTCTAGTCTCCATTTTGACCCATTTCGATTACTTCAAGATGATGGGGGAGTGGAAACAATTGAAAATCCTAAAAACCCCGTGGACCTCTCAAAAACGGCAAGACTAAATTATGCAGAACATACGCAACCAACTAATAACAGAAAGGTCGAGAAAAAAAGTACATAAGGTGAGGTTTTATTTAGTTAAACTTACAGTGAAATTCCAACAGCTAATGTCTGAAAAATGTCGCCTGGCAATTGCTCGATCTGGTTATCGCTCAGACTTCTATTAAAAATTTAAGATAGGGTGGTACAAAACTGTTAGCTGGCAGAAGATCCACTGACTCCTGTTCAAAGAGATTCCAGAACAGTTTTATCATACGCAATGCCATGAATTGTTGTTGTTAGCAGTTTTTAGTTCTTGCAATAAATATATGTAATTAGTCAGCTGCATTTTCTAAGTATTGTTGTATAGTTTTTAATAATGAAAGTGGATTTTATATTACGTAAGTAGGCGTTTATGAATTTTTAACCCATTGTAAACTTAGCAAATTCAGCCTTTGGCTGCAAGGTTTTCAGGGTAATAAACTATCTATCTATCTATCTACAAATCGCATCCTATGCGAAATTTGTGTAGAATTTAAGACAGACAAACTGTCTAACAGAAAGAAGAAAATGTCTTCTTTGAGTTAGAACCAAATAGAATTTAAGGTTGACACGACCAGGAGTCAGCGGATAAGTTGCAAGAAGAATAAAAGTAAATCAAGTTTTCTGATTCCCTTTTTGAAAAACGATTTAAGAACGACCATTTCGCAATGATGGCTTTAAACAAATCCGACATCTTTGAGTTAGCAATTTGAAATTGAATACTGAAAACTTGTGTCTTTAAAGAAACAGACCCTTCGCAGAAGTGATAACATGTTTTGGGACTTGGTTGCTTTGCACCAGTCCATTTCAGTGTTCCAGATGTGCCTTTGTCTTTATATCAATAATAACAACATATGATATCCTTTTATTCAAGTACGCTAAGGAACGTTTAAGTATCGTATCAAATTATCCAGTTTATGATATACCAGGCATCTTAGGTGGCTGCAGTTTTTTCAATCAGCAGAGATCCCCAAAAGTAGTTGTCAGCCCTCCAGGACCATTTTCGTGTTTAAGTTGAAGTTGAAGTTTATTTATTCATAAATACATAGCAGTTAGAAAACTGAATCGCGTATTTACTTACATGATAAAGATAACAAAGTTAAACAGATCTAATTATTAACTATCTAATTTACAGGGGATGTGCTTTCCTTTTCCACCAAATCCTTGTTTCTCGAGCTTTGAGTTACACAGCATGTTAACCAGAAGGAGAATCTAAGATTGCTTAAGTGCGATAGTCCATTTCAAAGGAATTTCGACATGTATCCGGCATCGAAGAAGATACTTGGACACGAATGAGCCCTTGAATGATTAAATTTCAATATTAAAAGTCCTTGCACTGCTTTTCAAGGTTCCTTGCAGATTGGAAAAATAACACTAATTACTTCTTGAATGGAACGCAGAACAAAGGTAGCAGCCATACTTACAAGTGATTTACATGCTTTATATTGTAGTCGCCGAGTCGTGAAATATCTTTGATTTGGTTCGCTGCCAGATACCTGAAACAGGTAACACTGACAATCGTGAGGGTCCAAAGTTATTAGGAGGAATACTACGGCGAAGGAGTGACTTGAAACACTTATCTTTGATGATGGGGCCGTGGGTCTTCTGCCATTAACACGGTATATAATTTGAAATCAGACTGTCCTATTCTGGGTCTGTACCTCTCCTAGACAGGTATAACTACAAGACTGTTGTCGAGTATTGAGCAATCCGAAATAATAATAATGATGATGATGATGATGATGATGGTGATGATGATGATTATTTATCACTTGTTTAGCGCAAATTAGCATTTGAATATGATCTAAAATTCACCTTACAACACTGGCCGGGGGACTTTTACCAGAATGCTTGTAGCACAGTTTACAATTAATCAAATAACTAGTTTAGTTATGAGTGCCCCCGTACTAGGTGTGGTCAGTGCCAGAGACTTATTACGTCTCTAGTGATTCTTTTAAATCCCACATCGCCGACATGAGCTGTGTTAAGGTGCAAAAGTTAATCGCTTTGAATACAGTGCAATATCCTTTTTAAGTAGTAACAAGCTCGGTAAGTAAGAGTCATACCAGGAGCAGAGCAAAATAGCGTAAATCAGCTATTAACTTACATCGTATGCAGAACAATAAGACCCGTGAAATTTGGTAGTGCTTGTAGCTGGTTTGTTTTCAGAATCCTGGAATAAAAACAGCAGAGTGGTATTCATCTATAAAGCAGATTGTGAGATAACTTTAAGAAGATTTTTACGAGGACGAAATTGCTGTCGTGTTTAATTTGTTTCCACAGTAGTGGAGGTCGCGCGCGCAGAGCACCGTAGTTCAAAAATAATGTAGAAATCTTGTTCTTGGCTACGACGTCACCGTGCGACGCTCGGGATATGGGCAACCCGCGCTGTTCGGTGGGAAATCGCATTTCCAACCATGTTTGTGAAAAATGAAATTAATGTAGTTCTCTTGCAAAAGAATATGGTTAAGATTTTGGCACAATTGATATCCATACTCAGGACATTGAAAAAACGCAATAAAAAGATGGGGTCACCGTGATTGTTTTCGCCCAGCATGTGTTTTTTTTTACGAATTTGCGCGAGAAATGTTCGAAGCTTAGCTTTAACAACCTGGAAAAAAATGAATAGCAGCGAGACCTAGAGCCTGGACTATAATCTTTTAGTATAGTGATTTCAAATAGCCCTATCTTGCAAAAATGTAAGGAAATTGGACCACTATGCCATCATCATATACCACTCCCTGGTATCAACGAGCGCTTTTCATTCAATTAATTTATTCCTGTTTTTCACGTTACCATGCTACCACCAATTGTGTAGCTCCATTTTCTGTATGTAAACCATACACAACCCACAATTCCTCGATTCGCTCCGACGAAGGGCTAACGCTCGAAACGTCAGCTAATCGAATCCCTGTACGGTGGTCAATTTACATTATCAACGCCGTTGATAAACCAAATTTTAGAAGTCAGTAAGCTTGTATCACTAAAAAACAACAGATTTTGGCACTTACAATTCATTGAGTCCACTGAAACGCTCGAATGTTCCATCGGCTATAGTGAGAAGCTCATTATTCTCGAGTGTCCTTATGGAAAGTTAAAAACCATCAATTGATAGAGAAAAATAGCTCTTCCATGAAATCATATTTCGAATTAAATTTTAAAGTTTTCAATATTAAATCCCATCCCTTTTTGTTTCTGAACCTGACAATGCCTCGCATATCATCTCCTCTCCTGTTTCCATTCGCAAGTAGCAAATTTGCAAATGACACCGGGACATGTGTCCCACTTGTTTCATCACGAGTTAATCTCGAGCTTACTGATCCCATACGTATAATGGTGTCTTAAATACCGGAAAAAAGTATGTTCATTGTACTTTGTTTGGGCGCCTATTTTTAGAATCTTTCCATTATCATTATTGTCTGTCACAATTAGATATTTCTTTTCGGTGGGCGCGTCAAACAGAATAAACGATGGGAACATGTTTATCATGTGTGGTACGCTTGTGTTACGCTAGTCAAGGTCGTCCATGTAAAAAAATAAGCCAGTTAATTTCAGCCACCGCGCTGTATATAACTAATTTACCGAGTGGGTACATCATATATCATCTAATCTATTTCTTAAATAATTTATTTTCTTTTACGCAATTTCGCCACTTTAAATTTAGAAAGAAAGATCCTTAACTCACAATTTTGAAAGTTCACTCCCTGGTCCTTCCAAGGCACCTGCTTGTATATGCGACAGCCTGTTCCAATTTAGGAGACTGCAAAATATTAGTATTATTTTCCTGTTTAAAAACTGCTTTCCTCAAACATTTAAGCAAGGAAACAAGAGAAAGTGTTTCATATATCCATAGAAATATCAGTTTTGAACTTATAATGTGATGAAACTTACAGCTTTGTCAAGGTTTTCATCGATTGGAAGGTGCCACTTTGGATGCGTCTCAGGCGGCAGTCGGCCAAATCTCTAGGAAATGGAAATTGTTTCAGTGAAACTGACATTTTTTTTAAGAAAAAAAACTCCATTAGTTTGCATTGGAATAAATTAAATAAACAAGACATGAATGAAGCGGTTTTCGATTGATTTGCATTGAAGCAAGCAGAAACAAACTGTAAATTTCAATAAGCTACCTGGCAGTTTTGATTTTGCTATGAAACCTGTTTAGATTAGTCTCAACATAATCATTAGCAATGGAATGTAAAATTCACTTATAAACAGTGGCTACAAAGTTATACGAGGGTCAGTTCGTTAATTCAAAGACGTTTACAACTTTGTAGCCCACACTGTCGGCAGACAACTTAAAGTGTCACTACGATCAAATTTTCACTTGCACCTGGTAGCGCACTTCCTAGAGTGCAACATATCCAAAGGATATTGTCATATGTGAAAATAAAACTCCACTATTTTCGTCCGCCATTAATTTGGCATGTTCCTGCGACCTGGTTACCAAGTTTAATGCAAATGAATCTCCGGCGTCATTTTCTCAAGTGACAGCTTCATAGGGCTTATTTCATTCCATATACCACTGATCTTTAGGAGATGGAACGATTACTTTTGTATTGGAAATATTTACGTGTACCTTATACATTCCTTTGTAAGTCCTTGTAAGGTTTAAGACTTCAACAACAGCTCGAATCTTGCTGCAGAAATCGACCAAAACAACTTGATTGTCACTGGAAATGAGCACCACCTTGTTCGTATACACAGGAAGAAATTATCTCACTTCTTTATAAAAACCCAAACGTCCTTCGTGTTGCGCAGGCGCAATTCCGGAGAGTTGGTTTACACGTTCCTAGCAGATCAAATTTAGTTCTTTACTTCCCTTTTCTCCAGGTTTGCAAAGGTGAAAAGCGCTTGGTTGGTGTGAATTATTTTAAGCAATTTTACATCAACTTAAACCCGACAGGCGGCATGTCGATTCAGGTTTTTAGCTTTTGACACGAATAATCCTTTCTCTTGGTTTAAACAGACGGAATTTCCCTTGTGAAACTTACTTTACAGCCACCGTCTTGATCTACACGCATTTTGCAGCGAATAAAACCTCTCTATGACCTTTTAAAGACAAAATTCCAAAGAAAAGTTTTTCTTCTTCAAAAAGAAGAAACCTATTTAATGTCAAAGCGGCTGTTGAAGCCGGATTGTTTAATAGCGAGTAACCTTGCTTTTGTTAGAATCGAAGGAAAATTAAGAAAAAAATGCCATTTTGTTCTCCATGTTAACGTTTATCTATGCTATAAAACTGTTTTCATTAAAAATGTACAGCAAAAGAGAGACAAAAATAGTTCGCTCAGACCGGCCGAGAATGTTTACAGTTGTAATATATATTTGCAGCGGGTTCACATTGGGTTGTAATCACGGAAAAATAGTACACTAAACTCCTTAAACTAAGAGGAGCCGTTGTAAGAACCGATTAAAGTGCTTCTACAATCAGAAAATCACTTGTCTTTTTTCTTCAAATTTCGAACGTGTGTTTGCTTAACACCCGACTCGTGAAATTTCAAGCTTTAATTTCAAGCAGAAGACTATTTACTTTGAGTACAACTTTTTAATTTAACGGCCCGCCATTACTCACGTTCATAACTGACCGATTAGGCCTCGGAGAGCTGGATCCAGGGTAAAATGACGTCATTTACCCACTGGTTTAAAATTGCAGTGTGTGAATGCAGCTTATTAAGTTTGCAAAACACGAGTTTGAGAGTCTGAAAGCTCAAAATTCCCGTGCAGCATTCTAAATCAGCTGGGTTTACACACACTGTATTCTCACTCTTGGGAGCTTTCTACGTCATTTTGTCCTCGATCCAGTTCTCTCGAGATTTTGAAGTTAGTAATGGCGGATCACTAAATAGAATATTTCAGTCAAAATAAAAAACTGATTTCTCCAAATTAAAGCTTGAAATTTCGCGAGTCGGTTGTTAAGCGAACACACTTTCGAAATTTGAAGAAAAAAGACGAGAGATTTTCTGATCGTATTAACACTTTAAAGGAAAGAACCAATTTACAAAAAAAAAAAAAGTTAGGTTTCATAAGTACCAAAGAACCATGCCATCTTACCTTTACGCCTCGCGCAGTGGAATAAATAATAACAGGAGTTATTTACAAATTGATCGCTTCGCCGTCCTGCATTCAAGACTTATAAACTAGATATTTAGAAAACACGTACAGAAGTGAAGCGAAAACTGAGTAATAAAATTTAGGACTGAGCAAAATTGGGAAAAATTAATGATATGAAAACAATAAGCATACAAGGTGGTAAAAACTGCCAAAAACTTTAATACTTGTCAGAAACACATTAATCGGAATTTCACCTGATTTCACTGTTTACTAAAATTATTTTTCAAAGCCTGAAAAGTGCCGACTAATTTATTAGTTAAATCGACTCGCAAATAAAAAGGTACCAGGCTAAGAAGCCTTATAACAAAGTTAGGCTTCGAACCTATATTAGAATGCTTTGTGAAGAATCTGAGAACTCGTAGCAAAACAGTGATAATCAACCGGGACCGATCCAGCCTTGGATCCAACTGATCCAACATAAACAGAAAATTTGGTTTGTCTCACGATCGTTTTCAGTCTATTTCCTTCTCTTCTGGCAAATATGAAACGCCCCATCGACCGCTTAAGGGGATGTTTTCTCTCTTACAACAACAAATCTGAGCAGCTTCTTCCTTGTTGCAACTGTCAAGCACAATCGCTATGTGAGAGCAGAATTCGTCGTTTCTTCGTGTTCAGACAATCCGCTGAAGCGAAAGCGATGGGAAGGAGAAAAATAAGGGAAGAAAAGCCTGCGAAACCCTGGCTCGAAAATAAGTGAAAAAGCTTGAAAATGTGAAAATCGTTTCTCTCTCGAAAATGACGGATTTCCAGATAATGAAGAGCCCTTGCCATCACTGGAAGATCTTTTAGATGACACAATCGATGATTTAGAAGTTTCTCTCGGAGAATTGTCGATCGGCTGGCTGTGCTAACGATCTTACTCATCATAGTAAGTTCAAGCTTATATAAGCTTACTGAAATATGTGTATTACATCATAACATAATGACCGCTTTGCGAATCACCGCATTCATCGCTGGCTCCTTAGAACATAATTTTGTAATGGCAGACTGGAAAACCACCCTTTACTAAGTTCGATATTTCCACTTTACTGGGCTGGAACTTCATTTTATTGGTAAGGACGAGAACAATTATATTTAATGAGCCATATGTTAAGCATTTTTATTAAATTCAGAAAGTTTGATTTTGATCGCAGTGGCACTTTAAACATGTCTTTGAACTGACGATGAATACTGAAGTATCCCAAACGTTTTTCTTTTCTAAACTCATACGTGAAAGTAACAAACGAATCCGTCTCAGTTTTGCAAACTGCTACTTCATCATGTTGATTTAAGGGACTGATTACATGGCAAATTTCAGCCCGGTTAACGCTCGGCTTCCAGAACAAATTCTTCTTAAAAGACGTTTACAATTGCACAAAGAGAATTTCAACCCGGGCTAAACGGTTGAAGAACCTCATGTAATCGCATTCAAATTTCAGCCCGACTGGGAAGTGAGTTTGGGCAATGATGGTGTTTTCGATGCCATTTTTATTTTCTGCAAATTCGAAGAGCCGAGAAGGAACTGGGACTCGTAAGTGGGATGGGTGGGACGGCCTAACACCCAGGATGCAATTCCAACCCGGGCTGAGATTCGCAATGTAATCGCAACGAAATTTTAGCCCGGAGGGCGGGGCAAAATTTCAGCCCTGGCTGAAATTTCCTATATAATCAAGCCCTAAGACTTGCTTCGGTGTACTCGTTTAATTATCACACATTGTGTTGTTAAATTTTGCTGTTAATGCCACTGATGATCGTGTTGGAATCTGTTGAAATTTATCTTCATGTCAAATCAAAAGAACTGCACATTTATTATATCCTGGAGCCTGATTACATGGCGAATTTCAGCTCGGGTTGAAATTTCGCCTCCCCCTCCCGAAATGCTCTTCATGTAATCGCAAACGCTAAGATTTGCTCTGGAGGCCGAGCTAAAATCTCTGTCCAGGCTGAAATTCACCATGTAATTAGACAGAATGAATAGTCAACATGAGTTCTATACAAGCGGCAGAAGGAAAGTGTTGTGAGTTTTTTTACTTAAACATTTCCCGCAGTTCGTAAAGAATGTATTTTCTACAGAGATTGCCCTGATTATACGTATTTTACACAATGCAAACTGATTAACATATATATATATATATATATATATATATATATATATATATATATATATATATATATATATTTTCAGAGTTGGATTATTTGGTCGAAGACATTTATTGCTACTCAGAGTTTCATGCTTCTTGCGAAGCAATCATCAGGCAACTGCCAAAAATAACGGATACATAAGAATATATACAACATTTGAAATTTGAAAATACAGAACAATGCCTAGCGGCGTGACACGTAGACGGATATGATTGGTTAATCTAAGCGAGCACTGTCTTTAAGAGGAATTTCTTGGAGTGTCTACACGTAGATACCAGTTCGCTTCTATTGTTTAGTGTTGACATTTCGGGTTTACATATAATAAAGTATTTTTCCCATAAACACAAATTGCAACGCTTGTTTACATTTGAATATGACCGGGCCTGTTTTAGCTTACGCCATTTGATGTTGTAGGTAATATTCTTATCCTTTAGGCTCCAAATATATTTACTTAACTCGGTTGCGTGTTTATACCGCTCGTTCCTAAATGAGCATACATGGTTTCTGTATCTTAACTTGAAAGTTGTGTCACAAAGTCCAATGTATGTCTGTTTTGAGGTTGATGTCGTGACCTCAGCTTGGTAAATGATGTTTTGGTCGTTGCATTTTCCGTCCATGGGGCACGTGCTTGAATTCCTGCAGTTACAATTGCTGTCATTGGTTGGATCAGATTTATTAATTTGAGCTTTGTTGTGGTTAGAAATAATGGTTTTGATGTTACTCATGCAGCTATAGCTTAATTTAAGTGTGTTCCGGTTGAAAATTTGATGAAGTGGATTTGATTTAGGAAAGTGCTGATCAATGAGAGAAAGGAAGCACTTTCCCACGTTCGTTTTGACATTCTTGCTGTAAGGCGGGTTGTACCAAAGAATGTTTCTTGGACGGTTTCTCCGTGATCGCTGCGTCTCGTTGTGCGACTCTTTGTAAGACAGGTTGTAATTGTAGCCGCTTTTATTGAGAGCTTCTTGATACACGGTTTTGGCGTTGTCGGAGCATTCTCGGTCTGAAGATATTTCTGAAAGCCGCTTGTTGATGGAATCCGGGATGTTTTTTAGGATGGAGGGTGGATGATTGGATTTCTTATGTACGTACAATGGGACGTTACCTTCCTTTGTAAATGGATAGTGTTTGCCAGTTTGCAGGTCAAGCGTGACGTCTAGGAAATTGACAATGGTTTTGTTTGCCTCTATCGTTATCTTTAAGTCGTTTTCACGGAAGATTTTGCACAGTTCCTTTTTGATCCTTTCAATTTCTTGTGGTGTTTTGTCAAAGGCCGCAAGACCGTCGTCGCGGTATAAGCCGATGTTTTGGCCATACTTTTCGGTGAGAAGGATATAACAGGTAGCAGCCGACTAATTCGCACGTTTCAGCACCGTCGAAAGAACCCATGGTAACATCGAAAAGATCATTTGAAGATTTTTTCTCCCATGGTGAATCATTGCTGAACAACAGCGAGCGTTTTGCGTGTAAGATGATGTCGCGCTCCTGCCTACTGATGGGTCGGTACATACTGGCAAAGTCGAGAGCTTTTGAAAGCAACTTCTCATTGATTGAAGGATAGAAGTCACATACGTCGAAACATATGAATGAGAGTGACTCTTTATTCTGTAAGCTGTTGAACCATGATAAGACGCTGGAAGTGTTCTTCCACTGGTTGATTTGCGTGCTGTGGATGATGGCGGCGTTTATTTCATCAAGGATATGCTTGCTAACTTTGCCGATTTCAGACTTGGAAGGGTTGATAAGGCGGCACGTCGGGTGGTCTTTGAATGCGGGTTTGTGATCTTTCAAGGTGATAAATGCATCTTTCTTTGCTAGCTTTTCAATTCGGTCATCTAATTTGAGTCGTTTAGCTATGCTGGCTGACTGCGCGTCTAATTTTTCAGCAACACAATCACTTGATTTCTTGTAGGTTTTCGTTACATTTTCTTTGATCAACTTGTTGTATGACGCTGGATTCATTGTATAATAATTGGTGGTTTTATCTGCTGGGATTAAGAGGCTGTCCGGTCTCTTGATTTTATACTTGATGTCGCTGTTCATTTGATTTTGGAAATTGCATTTTACGTCCTTGAACTCGATATTTTGAATGAGGTCTAACATGCCGTCTTCAAAGGGTATCAGTTCGCTAATTCTCGGTGGCGAGTTCCGTGATTTGAATCCATAGGTTTCTTTAGCTGATGGAAGTTCCGTGCGGTTGAGAAAATGATAGGCTTTCCAGCGCATACGCCGTAGGAAGTGTTCTGTTTTTTGGATGAAATTCTTCATGTACTCGCTTCTCGATGGCAGTGGGATGTTCGTCGTTGAATAGTCCAAATTGACCTTCTCCATGGCAATAGATGATGAAACTATCAGAGTGCTCAACAAAGAGGAGCTAAATAATATAGAAAGGTAATGAATTGAAGTCTTCATCAGCTATTAAAGTGCTCAATAGATAAACTAGAGCAATATGTATATTTTCAGAGTTGGATTATTTGGTCGAAGACATTTATTGCTACTCAGAGTTTCATGCTTCTTGCGAAGCAGTCATCAGGCAACTGCCAAAAATAACGGATACATAAGAATATATACAACATTTGAAAATTTGAAAATACAGAACAATGCCTAGCGGCGTGACACGTAGACGGATATGATTGGTTAATCTAAGCGAGCACTGTCTTTAAGAGGAATTTCTTGGAGTGTCTACACGTAGATACCAGTTCGCTTCTATTGTTTAGTGTTGACATTTCGGGTTTACATATAATAAAGTATTTTTCCCATAAACACAAATTGCAACGCTTGTTTACA
>JAEMWC010000691.1:22500-30000 GCA_016490735.1 Pachyseris speciosa
TTCTACGACTACCAAGTTTAGATTAAGATTCAACAACCACAAATCTCGCCTGAGAGCACATTCAGGACTCTCCATTGCTAACAAGGCGAAGGACGATATAGTGTACCGGCATTTCTTCAGTCCAGGACATCATGGACTGGAAGATGTCTCAGTCCAGCTGATTGACAGAGTAGCCGATGAGTCGTCACTTTTGGACAAAGAGGGACAGTGGGCCTATAGGCTCGGGACTATTAAGCCTCAAGGGTTGAATGAAAGTGACTTCTTTTTCAGTCAAAATAGGGGTAATAGGGTTAATACGCGCTGAGTTTCCATTGTTTTACGTGTACCTTCTAGTACTGTTACAAGTGCGCGCGCGCTTTGTTTGCTTGTGTTATTTCAAATTTGAAATGTAGTGGTGTGGTACGCATGTAACGGCCATTCACTCTGATGAAGGCCGGTAAACTTGGCCGAAATATAGGTGAAGGATAGAAAACATTGTTTTCGCTCTTCATTTGTGTTATTTTCATATTACTTCTTATGGAGAGGAAATCCGAAATTGGATGCGTGTGACAGGTTATATATATATATATATATATATATATATATATATATATATATATATATATATATATATATATATATAGCCATTACTACACCTCCCTCCCCCCCTTTACACTCCAGCAAGAAGACGATTGAGGCAACGATGGCCACTTGGTTGTGTAATTTATACGTTTTGGTGATATATTAATCAGTTTTTTTCCCTCAGTTAATGTGGTCTAACAAATTAATGTAAATGTAAATTTAGTGTAACATAATAAAAAATTGAAGCAGTTATTAAAAAAAAGCATTAATATTTCTTCAATGAGAAACCAACTTACAGCAATATCATCTTCTCAAAGCCATAGAAAACGTCAGCTGTTAAGTTTGGTCCTATGGGGTTTCCTGAAATTTTTCTGTAAAGACATCAATATATGTATATGTTATTTGCCGGCCGGGAGGTCGGTATTGGGAAAAACTGTGCCAGAGTACTCGAGACCGAGGGTACAGTTTTTCCCAATACGGACCGACAAAGGCCTGCAAATAACGTGTTTATTTTTTCGTGGAAAAAAACTGGCTTATAGGCGGGATAATCAATCTACAACCTGCAGACTCTGTTCATTACGCGCGAATTTGCATTGACGTTTAGTCGGTGAAAACCCAAAACACTACTGAACAAAAGTTTTCAAATTTCTCGCCTCACCGCGTCAAAAATTGATCCTTAATATCTTCACAGAGAATTTATTTATTTTATTAGCTTCGCAAGAGACCTGGCGGGGACACTACAACAGCTTGCGCCAATTGCTTTAGGCCCGTAACTGCAAATCCCTTCCCTATAACCGCATTCTAGTAGAGATAGACCACCGCACCGGGGACTAATTTCAGCAGGCACTTTAAGATCAGAAACCTGAACTGAAGACAGTGACTCTTGCGTGAAACCTTCACCTCAAGACGAAGGCATAAATTGAACGATAAAAGAAAACTCGTTTCTTCTTGAATTAAACTTAACAAAACGTCGATTTATAAATTGAAAAAGTGTAAAATGCAAAGCAAAGAAAGCGATTAAACGCAGTAAAACATGGTAAAGCTCGTAAATTAAAACTACGGCTATCGCTGCAACAGCGAACAACAACAACAACAAGTGCAAAATAATTTGTACAACACCGGCTACAGAGACGGAATGTCATGACAACAAAATACAAGCGTACACTTTCTTGTTCTATTAAATCGTGAAAATACCTCGATTATACAAGAGAAAACAAAGAATGACAACCCGAAATGGCGTCTACAGCGCCCAACTTGTGGTAAAAAATGGCGGTAAGCTAAGATACAACTTTGAAATTAAATCCGGATATGCACTCAATTGAGTATACTCGCCTTTTTCAGAATTTGCAACGTTTTTAATCTCACCGCCTGTTTCTTTATCCACTTAACAACCCTTCATGGTTACTATAAACATCATTTACGCCTTTTCAGCGCTTTCACTTTGATGAAAATTCTCGCTCGCTCCCAAGTTTGCTTCGAAGTCGGCAGCGGTCCGTACTCGAGGTCCGGCCGGGATGGGGAAATCTGGACCGCTGCTGCGCGCACCATCAATTGCAACCAATCAGATTCAAAGATTAAGGATTCCGGACCGCTGAGATGCTTCAGAAAAAAATAATAAGCTACATTAAGCTTACCCGATAGTGGCAAACTGGGGACTGAGGTCTACCATGAGCAAATGAAGACGCTTTTCATTCTGTTTCCGTAAATTTCATTCTTTTAAGTTAGTTAGTTCTAATTCAGATAGCGCAACGTGCTCGCCGGACGGCAAACTGATCTTTATCTCGACGCTCTCTGAGAACGATATAAAAGGAGGGACCGCCCGGCGACAGTGACGATGACGATGACTGAAAAAAGATTGGACAACAGCTTCAACAAATCCTTGACAGGCTTATCATGGGTATGGATACGAAATTAAAAATGTTGGAAGCAGCTCTTGCTCAGATTTCTAGTCCGGAGAATGCTGTAAACAAGATTCAAGCGAATAAGAAGATGGGAGAGACGATACAGGAGATAGAAGCGGGATTGACGTCTACAAATGCAGATATCGAGGAAATAAAGAGAAGAGAGAAACAAATTGTGAACAAGATCAAGGGCTTGCAAGACCAAATTTTATACCAAGATCATCTACAGCAGGTGAGAGAACTTACGCTTCTTCGGCCTCCCTGAAGAAGCTCAGGTCAGAGAGAATACAAGAAAAGTGATGTATAAGTTTCTGGAGAACGAATTATAGCTAGAAGATGCAAGGAATGTAGAGTTTCAGCGGGTCCATAGACTAGGGGAAAAAGAAGGCAGGGCAGTCAAGGCCAATAATCGTACGCTTTCGTAGATTCCCGGAGCGCGAACTTGTTTTTAGAAATGTGAGAGATTTAGGAGATGAATCGGATGTGAAAGTGTATGTTCATTTTCCGGAAGAAATACGAGAAAGGCAAAAGAGGAAGGAAAGTAACGTTTCTTGATAAGCGAAACCCAGATAAGCTTTATATTGATGGTGTTTTGAGTATTTAAAAGCCTTGTTACACGGTTTATTTTAACAGTAACGGAAGTAGAATGTCTAGAATGCGAACTTTGCATACGGTAGAATCAACTTCCTTAAATCCCAAGGGAAGCACATGCATGTAGAATATCTGCTGCTCTTCTTGATGTTTTTGGGTGTATTTTGCTGTTCATTGTGTTCATGTTTATTGTCTTTATGTATATCAAACACTGATTCTGTTTTGGTGTTAAGCGCAATGTGTTGCCTATGTAAGTTTCAACAAGTTTGGATAAGAATAGCTTCACGCTTTGCCTTCAGCAAAGATAATGCTGATTTCAAATTACTTTCTCTTAATGTTCGAGGGATTCGCTCATCTACAAAGAGGAAAGCTCTGTTTGAAACATCCCTGACAGGAGTGTAAGATACTTAAAGTACGGCTTGAGCTAGGGTGTGTCAGTCCTGTTTCCCAATAGAATTCGCAAATAACAGCGCATGTTGTAGCAGCTGCACACCGGAAACATTTGGGAAATTGTACACTGCCGGTAAATGGGGAAATAAATCGGCAGGGTCGTAGTACAAATGAAGACTAGCCTTCGTTTGAGTTCAATTGCCTAGTCCAAAGAGCTTCAAAGTGTTTTCGTCCGCTTATGGAAGATTTCCGCTTTAAAGGAGGTTATAAATGTAGAGACCCCGAGACGGCTCTACAGTGGTGTCCGCTTCTATGGGAGGTGTTCGCCAGTGGAGGTTCCACTGTAATCAATATATTACAAATTGAACAACAGTAACTTTTTTCTCAGCCAAAAGTATAACATACAACAGTTAATGAGACACTCAACTCTGTCGACAAATTGACCAAAAATTGTTGCAAATAAAATGAGACCCTTTTAAACGGTTTCAGCAATTGCTTCAACGTTTAGGCTGTCCCGATTGAGCTCGGCAACTTTTGAGCAACTTTTAACATTTGGATCAACTTTTTGCACTCGCCTTTCTGAGCAACTTTTGAGCAAAATGTAGGTTTTCAGCAAACATCAAGCACGAAAAAGTGAACAATTCGATAGAAATGGCCAATTTATGCGAAATTATTCAATGTTATCTTCGTATTGAACGAATAACCTCTCACGTGGTAACGTTTCACAGGCCAATAGCTGGTTTTCAGCCAATCTCTAGAGACACAGATAACAATGGTGAAACAAACAAATGCCGGTGAACGAACAAAAGGAACTAATGAGAGATCTATTGTTTACGTTCACCAGCATGGCGGCGATGACGTAACGTGCAAACCACCTATTGGGATCCTTGCCTAATGGTAGAGTTAGTTTTCTTCAAGTTTCCTCATATCTTTCAGCAAGACGTCAAATGAATCATATGTTTTGTTCCGTTAAGAAATTGAGAAGGGCGAAAATGAGAGCTTTTAATTAACGTTTTTATAAAAATATCAAGCAATTTTGGTTGCATCTTTTGAAATTTACGTAGCAACTTTTTTTTAGTATTTTTGGCAATTTTTTAGCAACTTTTTGGCATTGCAATGAACAACTTTACGGCTTTTACTAGCACAATCGGGACAGGCCTATCAATGTTCTTTCAAAATGTGTTGCTAGTGAATCAAACCTTGAAACCATTTGAGCCGGTCGTTTAACATTGTTGTAAGTGTGTAAAACGTCTCACACTTCAATTTTTCCGCCTTTGGTGACAATGGAAGGAACCTATAAAGAAACTTGTCCATCAAAAGAAAAAAGGAATCACCATGCATTTAAGAGTAAACTCTGTTATTCGAGAGAGCGTGACAGTGAACTTTATTTGCCGTAAACATAAAAACGTGACGCAAGTTAAGTAAAATCACTTCTGGGACGCATACCGCAAAATGGAAAGCGTCGTTTCAATTTTTCAATAATCTAAATGGTTATGTAGAAAGTAAAGATATACTTACAAGATTAAAGCATCTTTTGGTTTTGCAAGGGTTATTCGTAAGTCATCTAGTGAGAGCCTGTTCTCTCGCATGTTGCTGGGAAAGTGAAAAAAAAATGGTGATGATGACGACAACGATGATGGTGATGACGAGATTGACGATAAGACGATGACGGTGATGCTGATGATGATGATGGCGATGGCTATGGTGATCGTCATGATGATGATAAAACTATTCATATAATATTTTGGACAATGTTGAATTACACGTAAAAGGCATTAGTACAACTGGTTATGTCATCTCAGCTTACACTAGTCATCGCGCCATGTGAAATTGTCGAGTAAAAAAAATCAAATCAATTTATTTTTAAGCTTGATAGCGCGAGGAGTGGTTGCTCAATCTCGCAATCCAAGGGCTCACGTTTAAACGTTCGAGCATTCAGGATCGAATTGGAATTTGGAAGTGTTGGTTTTTAAGGAGAAGCCGGGAAAACCGGAGTACCCGGAGAAAAAACCTCTGGGAGTAGAGAAGGGTATCAACAACAAATTCAACACGCATATGACGCCTCGTCTGGGAATCGAACCCGGGCCACACTGGTGGGAGGTGAATGCTTTCACTCGTTGCGCCATCCCTGCTCCCCAGAGCCGAGTGAGATACTCTGACAAAAACAAACAACCAAAGAAACAAACAAACAAACAAACAACAACAACAGCAACACCAAAAAATAAATAAATAAATAAAAAACAAAAACAAATTCTTCATTTCGAATTACATTGAATAGAGCAGTTTTCAATTGAGTGTCGTAAAACCAAAACCAAAGCAATTACTCTGACAAATCACAACAGGCTAAAACAGTGCATCGAGTCAATCAGAATTCGAAGCAATTACTTGCAACCGGTGCAAAGCGCTGGAAAATACGCGCGTGCAAGTCACGATTAGTTTTGGTTTTGCTTCTCATTGGTTGAGAAAGTGGCGCGAGTTTTGCTGGCCAATCACAGAGCGAAGCAATGCAAAACCAAAGCAAACGCAATTAACTTTTGACACTCAGTTGAAAACCGCTCTAAGCGGCGAATACAAACAAGGAGGAGGGTTAATTCCATTTCTCCGGTTTTTGCATTCGCTTCCCAGAAGTTTAAATCATGAGGAGGGGGGGGGGGGGGGGGTTTGGGGGGGAAGTATTAACTAAATAATGCTTGCTCGTATAAACTCTTGTTATTAGGCCATCGTAGCTTGATTAGAAATAAAACACATACAGCGGAGATAAAGATGGTAAACCAACGCATTTTTTATAGACTTGACGTTTTTTATGCTAGGCAACATACATTTTCAAAAGAGACCGTTACAATTTTTTGAAAACTATTTATATAATCGTTTTTCAGAACACTCTCCGCATCAAGTATTTCTTTCGATTCCTTACAAAGACCGCTTAAACCGCTCTTAGAAGTGGCTAATTAAAGTAGTTTGTAAGGTCGATTGCTGGGACTGTACTGATTTTTTTATATCGGCAAGACCAAAAGAAGACTTCATGACAGGAAATTATTTCAAGGCCCTCGCTAGAAATGACCACAGTGACACATCAGCTATTGCTGACCACGTTAAAACCACTGGGCACAACATCAAGTGGGATCATTTTGACATTTTAGCGTCGGCCGGCAAAACCGATTATCATTGCAAAATTAAGGAAACTTTATTTATCCAAGAACTTTTAATGTAAACATCAGTAGTGAAAAGTTGTTGCTTTATTAATTAATGTGTATCCTTTTACATATTTACCGTTAAGATAGTTTTTCTTAATTTCGGTTCCAGACCCTTATTATAAAAGTAAATAAATAGTTTCAAAAAAGTATAACGGTCACTTTTGAAAATGTAAGTTGCCTAGCATACGAAACTTCAAGTCTATATAAAATGCTTTGGTTTACCATGTTTATCTCCGTTGTTTGTGTCTTTTTCTAATATATTTCAAATATATTTTTATTCATGTCTTATCTTTAACTAGCTTAATGACTAGGCAATTGTTGCCTTTGATTGTGTATACGTTTGTAATTTTTAATAGTTTCTTATGTTTTTAGTTACTTTTAACATCATTTTACTTTAACAATATTGTGAAGCGCAACTGAATATATTCATACAGAGGTCTGTACTATATAAATGTTTATTATTATTATTGTTATTATTAATCAATGCTGGGTCGCTTCAGTTTATTTTGCTTGGAGATTAAAGAGACACTCACATATTTGTTACGCTTTTAGGAAAATAAAATCCACCTTTGATGCTGTTGTTGTCAAGGTTTCTAAAAGAAAATAGTTAGGAAGTCAATATTTTCCTGCAAAGCCGGAATCAGTGGTAACAGTAGATTGCATTGGGTATTCAGATTAGGATTAAATAAATTGATGTCCCGGCAATAATAATTTCATCTCCCTTAAATATGTTATGGCTTTGAATGTTGTGGCATCCAATGATTAATTAGATTGTAAAAGAAGCACGTAATGTACTCGAATTTGAACATCATTTTTAATTAGGAAAATGATCTCAAGAAACTAAAATTCTCATTCTCATGGTG
>JAEMWC010000691.1:35000-80000 GCA_016490735.1 Pachyseris speciosa
CATCTTTGCAAGATTCGAAACTTTTAAACAAATGTTCCGAGGGATGCGAAACTGCCAAGATGTTCGGACCTTCCATGGTGCGAAACATTTAAGATATGATCTTGAAGGATTCGATACCTGGAAGAAGTGCTCCATTAATTTTTAAAGCCTTTAATTTTAGAATCATGCACGAAAAGAAAGGAAAAAATATCTCACTGCGGTAAGTTATTTGAGGAGGTAAAGCTACGAGCACTAACCTATAGCCTCTTCTAAGATTTAAAAATTAACGAGTCCGAATCCTCCCCTACATGTATACTCAAGATGAGGTCAGAAAATGACAATTTCCATTTTAAAGTTCCTTGTGGCTAAGGAGAGTAGCAATCATTTTCGAAAGCATTGTTAAGGGTTTGGTTTCGCTTGCTAAACAAATTCAAAAACTGTAATTTTCAAGCTTTGAGTAGATAAGTAACGTTAGAACGGTTTCTGCAAGCGCAGTTCTGAATATTTTTCCAGCAAGTTAAGCTAAACTTGAAATCAGTGATTGTGATTGTGGCAGTCAGGTAGGCTGAACATCAGATTATCAGTATGTCTGTCGTAACTTGTCCTTAAGGCTAGGTTGGTGAAAAATCATTTCACCGTAATAACTTCCCTCAAAAAACTACATGTCCTTAAGGAAGTACTTACTAGCCAGTAAAATAACCATTCCAGATATACGTAGCTTAGAGGCTAGTGACATAAATCTACCAGTAAATTAATTTGTATATCGCCCCACCATGCCCTATCTCTCTTTTATTTTCATGATTTTGGCAGCCGGCTCTCTAAAATTAAGGAACTCGCTTGCTGTTAAATAAGAACGCGAAGAATTTTCAAGACAATGTGTTTTGAAGTGGAATTCTTAATTAAGGCTTGCGTTCCAGTTCTATTGCCATTCTCTGAGAATGTTTACATTTTTTTAAGCTCCGGAAAACCTAAGAATGCGACTAATAATAATTTGGTTTCTAAATTAAAGTGGTTCTGCGTTTTTCGGATAGTAAAAAGATGCATCTTTTGATTTATTACTAATTACGTTTTTAAAGTCTATTGGAAATGGTAAATCAATCCCCACTACTAGCCCGTCGTTAGAGGTGGTTAGCTCTCGAAACGTCAGCTCTTGAATATATTCCCTATCAACACACACAAAACATTTCTTTAGCGAGGAGTGGT
This sequence comes from Pachyseris speciosa, assembly GCA_016490735.1. NCBI lineage: Eukaryota > Metazoa > Cnidaria > Anthozoa > Scleractinia > Pachyseridae > Pachyseris > Pachyseris speciosa. Next base: position 36,183 of record JAEMWC010000691.1, read on the forward strand.
TCGGAGAACGCGCCTCGTTGCCGCAACTTCGCCGCGTAATTTCTGTCCTTCAAACTAAAAATCAATCAATAAATAAATAAATAAATAAATAACCTCTGGCACCCAGGGTACACAATTCAGTACAAATCCAGTAATTTAGAGACACCTAAGGTAATATTGACATACCAGATAAATATGGATTTATAGTACGATGTAAATATGTTGCAAAACAGTTCGTCAGGTAAAGAACCAAATAGTGAGATGAAGGTATTGAAAAGCAGATACGCACTTATCCGTTGACTTGCTACTCAGGTTCTGACACAGATTTTTGGAATCGAATTAAATGTCTGCATTACGAATATGGAAACAAAGATAAAATAATTTACAGAAGTCGACCAAGAATGTATAGAACGAGATAAACGAGGAAACAACAGACTAAGGTGAGGATGATGGGTAACAGACAGCGAACTGGTTATTAAGATGAACGTACCATAACTTGAATGTATCGCGAACTTCTAAATTTACAATTAAACGGTGAATATAAAGCAAAAATAATGTTTTTCAAAACTAGAAACACTTTTTATAACAAAAGTAAGTTTTCAAGTTTAAATGGATGAAATAATCAGCCGATTTACAAGGTTTCATCCGAGGAAAATGGGACTCTAAAGCTTAGGAAATGACACTTTCGGGGATTAAAATCCGAAACGTTTTCTGGGGAAGCATGCTTCTGTAACTCTCCGAGAGGGCTGCTCCTTCAACGCTTCTGTTACAGGAAAACTGTCACCATTTTCCCTGGATTCGCGCCTTTAGCACTGATTTTTACATGATTTATCAATCCTGTTTTTGAGAGTTTTAGGTACCCTCGTTCAGTAAGATTTATCCTTTTATTGTGAGGCAAGCTTGTTGTTGATTTTTCGTTTGTTTTTCAGGTAACAGCTCACAACAAGCGACCCATGGATACTCGGCGCCTGCTGTTTATGTTTGTTTCCCTCTTTGTGCTGGCTTACTGTGCTGTGACCAATGGAATAATAGTCAAATACGTCAAAAATTGCGGTAAGAGGAATAAGTTCGTAAGGGGAACTTAAAGTGGAATGGAAAAAAGTAAATAAGAGTACACCTCTAACCGCTACCTTGAATGAAAACATGAACATAACAGTCGCATTTATGCTTTGAGACTGCTTCACCAAGGTGTTCTAGTCGAGACAACCTTCGATTATGCATGAGAAAAATTAATTAGCACTCACTCACACAACACTCACTCGCAGAACATTTTAGAAAACGAAGCAGATCGGAAGGATTTGTCTTGAGCCCCAAGTCTAAATTTTTATACGCCAGGCGACGCCATATTATTTTGTATAGCGAATCCTTTCGCGAGTGATGCGATCACCTGTATTACACTACTCACTATCGCCTGGTAATGCTTTGCCTTGGTGCAGTGGAGAGGCTTGCTTACCTTTAATTTAATTTACCATTCCTAGAACTATGTCAGCAGGAGCTTATGCTTCTGGTAAGTTCAACCATACTTAATTGGTCTACGGTAGAGGGACCAGAGGAAACGGCGTCCTGCTTCTCCAGGTTTGAGGTTACGCGTTAGGCAAACAACGAAAAATAGAGCCTGATACAAGTATTCCACGGATGTCTACGTATGTTTTTTTGTTTTGTTTTTAATTTAATAGAAAAAGCTACTTGTTTATCATTAGACGGTAAGACCAACAACAAAAGCTAAAATAGGTCTGAAAATAGGTCTGAATTAGGATATCAAACTTTTGGTCAGGTCTGAAATAGGGTGGGGAAAATCGCGATCGGTCTGAAATAGGGTAACGCTTTTAGGAAGCGGGCCGCACACCCCCACCCATTTTTTCTGGGAGTACCCCCCCCCCCCCCCCCTTCGGGTGTAATATTCAATTTGTGGCCAGAACTAGTTGTGTATCACTTTCAGAATGGTATCAAAGCAGAACATTTTGAAAGCAAAAAGTACTCCACAACCACTCTCTTTGAATTAAAGTGGTTGCTTTGAACCAATTCAACTGTCATGGCTAATTTGGATGACTGCGTGAAATAAATAATCCTGTTGAAATAACCACGTCAGCTCAAATAACCTAAGTTTCAAAAATCAAATCAACACTCAAGTAGCTTAAATTAAATGACAAAATACGTTTACGGAAACGTCACTGAAACGAATATTAATTATAACTAGCAGAATTATGTCGGAATCGTGGAGTGACATTTCCGCTAAGGATATGTGACGGAAACGTGATCCGCGCGAATTTCCAAATTTCCGCAGCAGGGAAACGTGGCGGAAATGAGAAACCTTACGTTTTCGTTATGTTTATAGCCTCCTTCGCAGCCGTTGTTTGTGTCGGTCCTATTCTCCCTCCCCACCAACGTCTGGTGAACCGATGGACATGGAATGTCCGGCTCGGTTCAGCAGACGATGGTGGGGAGGGAGAATAGGACCGACACAAACAACAGCTGCGAAGAAGGCTATTATGTTTAAGGTTTACGGAAAGGTGAGATTTCGTCCTGTGCCACCTTTTTGATTGAATGACATTTTTCAAAATCAGCCAATCACAATTACTTCCGTTGCGCGGTACTCGCTAGTTATCGCGCGTGAAGTGATTTAGAATGAAGAAGACGCCATTTTGTTTTTCGAACATCTTGTTCCACATGATTCATTATTGTTGGGGAATATTTGCGATTTTGGTCCCAAAGTAAGCGCTTACAAAAAATTTTATGAACGCTGGGAAAGGCGATATGTGTTTCCAAAGCCTACGTGATGCTGACATCTTTTTTTGGGTAGTGAAGCACAACTGATGATTCGGCTGAAGGAGGGTGAATTTACCCTACTTCATGTCTTCCCTTCGAAATACAATAGTAAAGAAATCTTTTAGTTAAGATTCGAGGGTGCTGTTTTGTTTGATTTGAGTTGTGGAGAAACAGGATTTTGCCGTATGTGGAGTACTGGTACCGAGTACATCCGGGTGTTCAGGGAGAGGCGAACGATAAGAATAAAGTGTGATGGCTGACTTTGTGTCGTGGACTTAGTGTCCTTTTATTCGGTCGTAAAACACTACATTTGCGACGAGGACCGGATAAAATGTCACAGAGAGCTTTGCCGCCACTTGATCTATCGGGATCATCATCTCAAGTTGCCCAGAAATGGCGAAAGTGGAAACGGGCGTTCGAGTACTATGCTGATGGGAAAGGCTTGGAAAACACGCGGAAGAAAACTTCACAGCTTCTGCATTTCGCAGGTATTGAAGTCCAGGATATTTTTGAAGATATTGCAGACCCCAACCCAGCAGCCGACCAAGATCCGTATGCTTTGTGTATTAGGAAGTTAGATCATTTTCGTGCTGAAGAAAATGTACTATTCGAGCGACACGTGTTTCGACAATTGGCGCCAAACGAAGGAGAAGCGGTGGATAAATTTGTGGTGCGTCTTCGCCAGTAAGCGAGGCATTGTAATTTTGGAACTTCGTTGGAGGATAATTTGAGGGACCAGTTGATCGAAAAGTTGACCGATATGGAGCTGAAGAGGAAATTGTTGGAATCGAGAAATATCACTTTAGCAGAAGTCTTGGAGAAAGCAAGAGCTTCGGAGGCGGCTCGTCAACAAATGAAATTCATGGCTAGTGGGACGAACGTCAACGCTGTCAGCAAGAAGAAAGAATTGGCAGGAGAACGTGTTGAGAAGGTGTGTTACAGTTGTGGGAAGAGAGGACATTTTGCTCGTGATCCATGTTGTCCGGCAAAAGGGAGGAAGTGTGCTAAGTGTTCGAGGTACGGTCATTTCGCTGCCTGCTGCAGAGGTAATAATCGTTTGTCGCCGGGAAAGAGTAGAGAGAGCCCAAGGAAAGCTGGTGACAGCAGAAGAAGAGTGGGAAGAGAAACAAATAAAGTGGAAGCTGGTTCAGAGGAAGACAGCCTTGTTAGTGGAGACGACAGCAACCCAGCATTTGCATTTGCTGTGACGGAGAAAACAGAGGAGGAGGTTTGCATGGTGTCAGGTGAACCAACAATGGATGTGAGTATCAGTGGCATTGTTAAAGAAGTGTTGATTGATTCAGGATCGGTAAGCAATTTGATGGGGGAAGATGATTTCCAGATTCAGGTTTTAATGGTAATAGTAAACATTGTTCGACGAAATTGGTTGCTTATGGAGGGAAGAAGGTTGATGTGATTGGCCAGTTTGGGGCTGACGTTTCTGCTGGAAATTTTACAGTTCCCACAAATTTTATCCTTGTAAAGCAAGGACGGTGCATTTTGGGGAATATAACAGCGAGGGCATTAGGCGTCCTTCATGTCGGACTTAGTGCAGCCCCTAGTACAGATTGCAATGCCCTCCAAGATGATATCACCAGTGAACTGAAAGCAAAGTATCCTAAAGTGTTTGAAGGAATCGGAAAGCTGAAAGATTTCAAGTTGAAGTTGCATGTAGCACAAAAGTTGAGACGGGTTTCATTTGCACTTCGTGACAAAGTATCAGCTAAGATAGAAGAATTGCTATAGGAAGACATCATAGAACGAGTAGACGCATCACGAGAGTATGTTCATGATGAGGAATACATTCGTGAAGTCACGCTTAAGGCAGTACCAGTGGCCTTGAGAATTGAAGAGATAGAAGAAGAGTTAAAAGTCGTCCGTGATTGTTTGCAAAATGACAACTGGAGTAAAGCACCGAAAGCCTTTATGATGGTGCGGAATGAACTGACCTCAATTGGCCAGGCCGTGTTACGTGGAACTAGAATTGTCATACCTGGAAGCCTCCGTAAGAGGGTCCTTGAATGGCCCACGAAGGGCATCAGGGAATCGTTAATACTAGAGCGTTTAAGGTCGAAAGTTTGGTGGCCTGGAATTGACCATGAGGCAGAAAGGAAATGCAGAGAATGCTTTGGGTGTCAGATGGTCAACAAACATGCCCCGCCCCCACCAATCAAACCCACAAGATTGCCTGACGGAGTGTGGCTGGAAGTAGCCCTGGATTTGCTTGGACCGCTGCCTGGAGGAGAGTATTTATTAGTGGCGGTAGACTATTTCTCTAGATGGATGGAAGTAGATGTCATTCGCTCTACAACAAGTACCACAATTATCAAGTGCCTAGACAACCATTTTGCTCGGTATGGTGTACCAGTTGGCCTAAGGACTGATAATGGTTCTAACCTCGTATCGGAGGAAATGAAGAAATACCTAGAAGAAATGGGTATTGTGCATCACCACACTACACCCTTGTGGCCTAGAGCTAATGGTGAAGTCGAGCGAGAAAACCGTTCTCTCCTTAAGGCTATGAGAGTGTTCCAGGCTGAAGGGAAAAATTGTCGGACTGAGCTAAACAAGTTCTTATTGGCCTAACGATCTACCAACCACACTACCACTGGAGTCAGTCCAGCGGAATTGTTTTTCAAGAGGAAGTTGACAACGAAGCTTCCAGAGCTTAAACAAGTTGACAACCAACAGAGTACTGTGGTGTACCAAGAAGTAAGAGACCGAAATGCAGAGAAGAAACAGTTAGCCAAGGATTATGCTGATAAAAGAAATCAAGCTAAGAACAGAGATGTCAAAGTAGGGGAAGCTGTACTACTGGAACAAAAGAAGGAAAACAAGCTGTCCCCGTCTTACGAAAGTGAGCCTTACAAAGTTATCCATCGTCATGGTGACCAGGTTGTCCTGCAGTCTCCTCAAGGAGTGGAATACAGAAGAAACTTGCAACATGTTAAGCCCCTGGAAACTCCTGACATTGATTCCAGCTACGAATCCGAACAAGGACCTCCTGATGGAACTACATCATCAGAACAGAGAGATTGCTCACCCCTAGAACATGCACCCCCGGAAGCGGTGTCAACAGGCACACCACGCCGTTCCGGAAGAGTTAGTCGGCCTCCTAGAGCATTGGCTGATTATATACTGTATGGATCTTTCAAGGAACTGTTATAGATTAGTAACCTTGATTGCTAAAATCATGACTTTTTGTTTGTTGATATTGAAACGCTGAGAGAGACCAAAGGATAGAGTCTCATTTTTATGACTTTTAGGAACTCTGCGCTTTAAAGGAATGTCGTCTTAAGTACATCGAGTTATTCGCAGTTATATAGTTTTCTGTTTTCCCATTGTCATTTATAAAAATGTCAGATTATGTGGCCAGAGAAAAAGAGGGATTTTGGAGTACTGGTACCGAGTACATCCGGGTGTTCAGGGAGAGGCGAACGATAAGAATAAAGTGTGATGGCTGACTTTGTGTTGTGGACTTAGTGTCCTTTTATTCGGTCGTAACACACTACACCGTACATTCGTTTATTAAAGGCCCATTTTCAACCGAGATCCTTTGCGCGCCGCGATCATTTTTCATATATGAAAAATACGCCATTTTCCTTGAAGTTGTGGAGTCGCTTTTATATCTTCTTCAATCTTGCTAATTGCTTTCAAAGTTCCATCAAGAATCGTGTGAGAGCAACAAACTATCGTAGTATCCATATCAGTGAATAGTTTCTAATTCTTACATGTAAGACGGTGAAAAAGGTTATTTAAAAAGTCGATGCCGCCGAAAAAGCGGTCAAGAGAAAGGCCGAGTCTGCCCGGCTCGGTGAAGGTTATTCGACTTCGAGAGTCCGTGTACAATTTATGGAGGGCAAGGAAAACTGCTATGGGCTTCGGCAGCACGACAGACAGTGCGTTTGCAGAAATATTATTGCATTGCTCCTACAGTGGAACTAGAGATTCCGGGGAGATTGTTTCGAGGTGAGAATATTTGACTGACTGACTGGAATTTCGCGTAACCTGAAATTACTCAGACTTCGAAGCCCTTGTTTCATCGCTCTTGTTTTACCGCATCGGGAACAAATCTCCAAATTTATAGCCGTAAATATGTTCTCTGTTTATTCTTCTTCATTTTCCTTGTATTGTTTTTGGAACAATTTGTATGTATGTAAATTTTGGCCCGTGTAAAGTCAAGAGTCAGTGTGGCAGTAGTCGGTTGCCGTAACTTCGCAGCGTTGTTTTATATCAAACGGTGAGTTTCAAGGACGATTTACAGAGACTCGTTGTTCAAGTTTGGTGCTTTTTACCTAGGAGCTTTCAAGAATTCGCTGAGCTTGTTGAAGCCGACTCACTGCGATTTGGAAACTGATTTGATGGCAAGTATTAAAAAGTTTACTTGGCTGGACAACTGTTTTCCGCATGTTTGATGTTTTACCTCAAGGTCAGTTTGTGTAATGGGTTCTGCGGCTTTGGTTAACTTTTTAGTGTTTTTAATTTGATTTTTTCTACCCTTTTTATGCCCCATCGGGCATTCTAGCTTTACGTTCAGTTTGCAGCTTGCCTAAACTGCGTGAAAATTAATTTCTCTTTCTTGCCGAGATGTCCGTGATCAATAAGGACTACACCGCTTTTGTTTCCTCCCGTGTTTTAATTCGGAGCTCAAAGTTTTCCACCTTTTGTCAAGCCGCATGGTCGACTGTATTTTCAACACAATCAAAATAAAGCGAAAAGACAGGATAATTGAATGAGAACGTACGAGTATTTTTCTAACTGCAAATTAGAAACCCCCCGACAACAGGAGCTGCCGACATAAATCTTTTCTTGTGGATATTTTATCACCATTCTCGTCACATGCGTACATAATCAGCGAGGTTTATCATTAACGGATCATTCAATACTTTGTTGTTTTGATTTTAAACCTGTGAACGGATTGTTCACGGTTTTGATAAAGAAATATGCAAGTTGAATTTCTAGACATTTGTTTTGCCAAACTGGGCACAAGCGACAACTCGGCTCGATCAGAACCAGATCAAAAGCCCGATAAAAATAATTGACCAATCAGAGGCATCATTTAACAATGGCGCGATTTGAAAACGAATACAAACGACCGCGTTGGATCAAGGGTGATAATAAGTGGTAATAAGTTTTAGCTTTTGAAGCTCGCTTACCTTTAATTTGAACAAATGAATAAGCTTAAATGCAGGCCGGCCTTGATGTATTCTTTTAATGTAATTTGATTTATAAAACAAATTTTGTAGTATTACTAAAAAGCTGCATTGTGGTGGTACACTGTTATTGAACTCATTCACTGGGATACCAAAGTGATTTTTTGTCAAGTGCTTGGCTCTCTAAGGAGCCATTTTCATTAATCACGTTTTAGCTGTTTATCTGAGGCTCCATGTTTGATAGGTATATTGATAGATAACTTAATTCAGTGGATGAGTGGTATTTTTACACGGGTTGGCTAATTATCTACGGGAAAAATATCTGAAATTTTAAGTGTAGCATGAACCTGTGATCTGACTCAAGTTTACATGTACAGTGGCATGCTGGAGCTCTTGCTTTTTCCTTAGCTTTTTACATTGCTTTTGTTTCTCCATTGATTCAGTGAACTAGCCTGCAGGGCAATTGGATAATTCCAACCCATTGTTGTCTTTGCATGCTGACCATGTCTGAGCAGAAACAGTAGTCAGTAAATATATGGGTGGCTGATGGATTACCCAATTTATCTACTGTATTTACAGGCATGAGACCACTCAACATGGGTGTGCTAACACCATCAAATGATAAAGACAGTGCCAATGAAAATACCAAAAAAGACTTCATCTACATTTACCTCACCAGTAGACTGCAGTCTGGTTTCTTTATTTTAAATCTAAATGATGCAAAAAGGGAAGGGGGTGGCTGCGAGGCTTTTTAGATGCTTTAAGGGCCCGTTTATATGGTCTCGGGTACCCGAGACAACCCTCCCCCCCGAGACAACTTTACCGAGCGTTTATAGGAGAAATTGCGTGACCGAGACAAAGTTGACCCTACTTAGTTATTCAAAGCACGTCTCAAATTTACAAATCCTTTTTGCCCTTCTTTCTTTGTATTTGGTCGCTCTTTGATTGGATATCGTCAATATTGATTGAAAATTTCCTTCCTAGGTTCATTTTTGCTTCGATACTTCTTTTTATAAAAGGACCAGTGAGCAATCAGCCAATTCGAAGTTTGTAACGTGTCACATAACTTAGCTTCGTACTTGGCTCCGAATCAGTTTCTTCCCCGCTCTATCTGATCACTGTGGGTAATGCTGGCTTTCAAAATGTAATTCCTTGAAATAAATTTGCGTTTTTTAACTCAAAGATTGGACCGAAATAACTTTTTTTTTTGCATACGCGCATATTTAATTTTCGGCCGTCTCGTCCCGGGTAGCGAGACAAAGTGTTTACATGAGAAAAAGTTGTCCCGCTTGCGAGGGTTACCCTACCTGCCGAGGCGAGACAACTCGCCTACCCGAGTTGTCTCGCCCATTTCATGTAAACGGCTGGTAGAACATTTCAAAGAAATAAGTGGAAAAATAGCTCGCCCAGGGTAACTCGGGGGAAGGTTGTCTCGGGTACCCGAGACCATATAAACAGGCCCTAAGTTTGCTCTTCGATAGTGGAATATAATTACCGGCACTGTAAATACTCTCATTTACTCAAGGTATTGGCACTCCTCTCTAAGGGAGAAGCCAAGCGTCTTCTTGCCAACAGGCTTTTTAATAGTAGGGGAGATAAAGGTAGGGGGGGGGGGGGGAGGAAACATGCCAATGGATAAAACACCTCAATTTTTCTTTGAAAATGGTTCCGAAATCACTATTGGAAAACATTACAAAAAGATCAACACAGAGGGTGGAGGGTGGCACGTTCCCTTGAAACCCTTGATGAGATAGTGGATGGCACTCGGAAAGACCTAGAACAGTAGACGAAGTCTGGCCACCATGGAACAATGGATCCGGAGCAGGTAGTGAACTAATGCCGCCTAATCTTTTCATCAAGTGGGTAGGATTCTTTATGTACCCTTCACGTTTAAATTACGCGTGAAGGTGAAAAGCCCGAGGTAGGCACTCCCACATATGGGCTATATAGGTATGTGCCGCGGGATAGGGTATGGTTTTTGAGGTTCTCGGTCCTTAAATAGGGTATCATTTTTGCCCATGGCATAGTGTTCTAATTCTTAGATAGGATGCCTAAATTGTATGAGCTAAAATAGCAGTGCATTAATACCCAGCTAAACGAAATTTTCTGTTTTCCTGTGGTATTAATTATAAGTCGTTGTTTGTATCCTCCTCCATTAACCTGCGAAAGGTTTTCCGGATTTTTTTTTTACCGTATCTTTCTGTTTTTTTTTTCGGATTTGGGTTTTACCTAGGGTATCAATTTTCATTTGCTTCATCCTTAAATAGGGTAAAGCCTGGTTTTCACTAGCGACGCAAGCACAAGCGTAAGCACAAGAGCGCTTATTTCACTTTGAAAATGGGCTTAACGCAAGCATAAGCATAAGTGCAAGCACAAGCGCAAGGATGAAAAATTTTCCTTTTCCTCTTGGTGCATGCGCTTATGCTTACGTTCGCTTGCGTAGTGTTCGTTTTCACTTGGCATAAGCTACTCATGCTTGCGCTTGTGCTTGTGTCGCTAGTGAAAACCAGGCTTAAGGGCTTAAGGGACCCTTTGCAGCACAAACCTATCAAATATTTATGGCAGTAACCCCCCCCCCCCCCCCCCCTTGCCTCCATAGACAATATAGACAATTCAATTTAAGCTTAAATTTTATTTGGAGATTGAGAAGCCTGTTTAAATTTATAAACTAAGTCAACTTGACTGACGTCCACTGTGGAGTACTGACGCCCTTCCATCGTATTTTTTCTATGGCCGGTCATTCTGCTATTTACGTGACTTTCTTTACATCAAGTCACACGTATTTTATTACCCCCAAATAAGAAAAACTTTATTATATGTGGTGTGAATTAGCCAGCAGTGTTTTATTAATGTTGTTGTTCTCGAGGCGAACATACAGTCATGCAAACGATAATAGATAGCTTTACGGTCTTAAGTAATTTAAAGCCTTAACAGTGTTGTGATAACAATTTAATGGTACACAACAAATTTAAAGGAACTTACACTAAGCTTTCAAAATGTTTGTCCAGTGAATATCAGTGTCTCCTCTCGCATCCTAACATTGAAACCAATGTGTCTATGATCTTGTACTTATCAAAGCTTCGATGTGTCTTGCTTCTTGTTGAATTGTTCTTGAATACAAACCAGTCAGCTTCCAAGTCTTTATACCGTTGTCAGGCATTCACAAACACGAAAGAAAATGATCGGAATAGAGGAATAACAGAGAGACCAGTCGGAACACTTCAGAACAATGCTTCGTCGATATCATTCTTCATGAAGATCATTCCGCGAATATTTTAAGTGAATCCAGTATGTAGATCAAAAGCAAAACTAATAAACGTTTTCCTCTCCGCTAATTTAATGAGTATACCTATTTATTTATTAAGATATTTATTTGTTTCTTTTTTACTTGATTTACTATTAATCTGTTTTACTAAATTTGATCGTAAGCTACACAACCCGCCTCTAAATTGTATATTAACACCAACAACAACAATTTATTGACAAATTAATATTGACAAATTCATATTATATTTTATTGAAATAAAGTGAAGTGAAAACCGGAAAAAAATAGAAAAGCCCTGTTGTTTTGTGTTATAAAACTATAAACAACTTGAAATTACCCATTGCACGTAAGGCGGCTCACTCAGGGAGAATTTCGTGAGAGCCTTGCGAACACGCATCTTAGAGACTTCCGGTTATTGATTTAGCCAATCAGATTTCGTCCAAATTCTGGACGAATCCACAGACTCCCGTGAGACTTTGTATCAGGCCCAATTGTAGCGAGCGCTGACATAAGAGGACATAAGAGCGACATGCTTCAATTGGCCTTGATCGCAGGCTACCTCAAGCGCTAACCGCCAAACCGGGTTTTGGCTTCCATCAATCAAATTGCACGCGCACAATTCCGTTAAAGTTGCATATGCACGAGAACTTTCCGAACATCACTCGAAGAGTTCCCGCAGTAGCAGATGCCTGCGTAAAATTGGTCTTTTGGTGAAAAGATTGTATTCCTTGTTAGTACTTTTTTACTGTTCATATCTTGTGGGTAAAGAGTACAGTCGTTGTTGTGAAGTAAACCTCTCGCCATCAGAGACCTCTGTTGGCAGGGAAATAACTTTCAAAACATTGTGTAAGTTAGTATAATTTTTTTAATCAATGCCGCTGAAGCAAGTCAGAGTGGTTTTCTTCGATATAATACGACATTTAGACTAACAAATCCTGATTTCTTTATTCGCGAAAGCAAATGAAATATAAAATTAATGAAACTCGCCAAACTCGCCATCAGAAAAACACGTATAAATGTCGCTCAAAATGGTTCCGTTATTTTTAAACACCAACAATTTGATGGATCGATACTGGATCGATGGTCTTTGAACATGGTATCAAAACATTTTCCAATTATTTCTCAACAAGTTGTGGTCACTGTTTCGACATATAAGGTTACCATAGCAACAGTACAGCCTCTTATAAACACCCTTAATTTTGACTTTATGTTCCTCCAACTCAGAAACGAGTCGGATGACCCCCATTTTTTGTTATTGAATTGCAATCATCATATGAAGATTCATCTTTCTGCAAATTTAAAAAAAAAAGCGGTACATAGGGTTCAGAGCCAACTTAATTATTCGATAATTTAAAATGAGTCTGTGCCCTATGAACCTAACCCGATCATCTTCAAGGTCGACTATTTGCATTTCCTCTTAGTGAGGAAGGATAGAGGGAAGGTGGGGAAGGATAGGATACCGTGTCGCACTTTTATTCTGCGGGGTTTAATTCTTGCGGATTTTGCGGATGGTCCTTGATGCGCAAAAATAAATTCCAGCAGAAAAAAACACCAGCAAAATCAAAAACCGCCAAAATTTATTCCCGTTAACATAATTAAAAATGGCTTTTAATCCACTTGTGTTACTATAGATCATACATTGTGAGCGACTGTGTTTAGATTTATTGTGTTTTTGCATTTTATCAGTCGGAAGTCGCCGGAAATTTGATTGACGGAGGCGAGAAACGCAGTTGTCGGTTGAGATTTGAACTTCAGAGTTCGCGTGTTATTGAAAGGCGCACTGTAAAACTAACGTCTAAGGCCTTTTTTGCCGCAAACAAAAATTAATTTAGACACTAAACTGAAAACCCTATATAGATATACACCTTAAAAGATAGCTTTCTTTATTCCTTGGTTAACAGTCTATCTGTTGGTATCCTCAGGTCCTAAGGATAAAACCTTTAGCTACAGTGTTAAACCTTGGCCAGTTGTAACACCAGGGAAACAAGTTAATATCTCTGTGACTCTTACTCCCGGTGAGTGCAGTCTAAGTCACATTGATTCGTTTTATAAATTGACAAAAAGTCATATTCGCGTTATTGTTGTTTGTTCCTAGGGGGTGAGCTGCTGGGGTGAGGGGGGGGGGGGGGGGGAATAAACTAGCTAGTATTAGGGCCACGGGAGAAAATAAGACGCGTCTTACCTAAGACGCGACTTAAATAGGACACGAACTGTACCTTTTATACCTTCGCGTCCTACATAAGACGCGAAGATCTCGCATGCATGGTTCACGTCTTATTTTTGTTACAGCCTCACTTACATGTATGTTGTCCTTAGCAACAGTCCAAAATGGCGCGCTGTAGCAAGAAACAAAAGTATGCTGTCCTGTCATTTTAAGAAGGAAGAGACTTTTTTTCGGAGAAGGTTTTTTCTTATGAAGACCACGCTATTTACTAGAAAATTCATTAATTCGCCGAAGCATACAACAGAAATCCGAGAAGACTCTGAAGAAAACAATCGACGGATTGGTACGACTAATGGCAGGTTAAAGAAGGAAGATTCTGAATTCATTGTAAACGTTCGCCTCTTCCGGCCATCTGTTTGCAAAGCTTTGCAACCAATTATACTATCTAATCGTAAGACAAGCTGATGTTGCTGTTGTTGTTATGCGCGCGCACTTGCAGTTCACGTCTTATTTAGGACGCGAAACCATTTACACGACGAAGTTAACGTCTTAATTAAGACGCGGACAAAATAAGAACAGCTGAAAACCCTGTGTTAAGATAAGACGCGTCTTATGTAAGACGCGACTTAAATAAGACGCGAACGCTTATTTTGCACCATTTATACGATCAGTTCGTGTCTTATTTAAGTTGCGTCTTAGATAAGACGCGTCTTATTTTCTCCCGTGTTTTATTTTCTCCCGTATAAATGGCCCTATTATGGTAAAAGGGCACATGGAACAACACCCAGGGTGAGATGGTTATAGGAGAGGTAAGAGCGGGCAAATGGAAGTGGAAAGATGAACTTTGCTTCCACTGGTTGTCTTCGAGAACCTAACTGGAGGAAGACATTCGTTACTGACAGCCTATTCTTTAAGAATTATCTCACATTTAGAATTTAAACTCTTTCATCCCGAGATTTGAACAGCAAATTTCTTTTGTTAATCTTTTGTCATGAAGAAATGAGCAATACTATTTGTTCCGTCCGATACGGTTGAACAAATCTCGTGGTGCAGCCATGTTTTTGCTGAATTTGATTAACGAGTTCAATTTTGTTGCTAAATTGATGAGATCTGGCTGAGATGTTTCAATGTAACGAATATGTTTAAACGGCCGTATTACTTTTGATAAATACAGCGAGGAAATGTGCGAGTCGACCCGTCTGGCAATATATGCAAACCCCGGCTTCGTTATTTGTTAATACATACAGAGTCAACTTTACAGGTGAAGCTGACCAGAATGCTGGTAGATAAAAAGGCAGAGAATCTACAAAATGAGCTCTGTGTTATCTTACATTGATTCTTCCTCTGTTGTAATCTTTTACAGCTGTAGATGTTTTATATTCCATCCTGCGGTTTGAGTATGCCTCAAAAAGTGGAAATGTTCGGGGCAAGGAAACTGTAAATATTTGTCTTTTTTTTTCGAGGATTTGTACCCTGCCTGCAGGAGGTGAGCATTCGTGAAACAGAGATCGGTACACGGAGATAGACAGGCAGATAGATAGATAGATAGATTGACTGATTAACTTTTATTTCAATACGGTAATTTCATGAGTTTGACTAATGGTCGTGGGTCGTGTGTGGGTGTGGGTACAAGTCGTGGGTAAAATTAATAATAGATTAATAATTTGATTAATAATAGCTATAACATATCTTTGAGGGAGGGGTTGGGGAAGGAAAAATCACTGAACAAATAATTCAAATTTCTTTCAATATGCCAGTAATGTTCACAAATACAATACAAGGTATGCATCGAAACAAAACCTTTACGTAAAAAAGTGCAAACTAATACGGGAAGACAAACAATCGGATATGCTGCATGTATTGTCTGGGACAAAATTCCCTTAAGGTGGCTCTATATAGTATTTTACAAAGCTTTGGATATTACATATGCATAAATAATTTCTCCCATGGCAAATGTTTATAACATAGCACTCGGTAGAAGGTCAATAATAAAAACCTACAGCCTTGGACTACGTTTGGAAGACTCTTTCAGAACCTTAATGTTGTTGCTATGGCAACTACTGACAGAAATGCTTGGCTTGTTTATTGAACCTACCTGACTTCTAGATGGTGTTTCTAGGTTTCTACACGGTGAATTTTCTTTGTTGTGGGGGAAACAGAGTGAACATACAAGGAGTTTCAACTGACAAAGCTACAAGAAAATCTGTACATAACTTTCGGAGGAATTCGCAATTTTCGTTTTTGAAGCGTATTACATTAATGTATGTATAAAATTTGATGATTTTTTCCTAACAGCGAGAAAAAGAAAAATCCTATCCATGTGTAAATTTTTAAAAAAATTCACCGTCTGGAACGCGCCCAATATGCGTTTTTGGATCACTCAAAAACCCTTGTTTTTCGTGACGTCATCAAAGTAGAAATTCTTCAAGTTACGGTACTGCGCATGCTCGCGTTTCGCTTTCTTCGCACGTGCCAGTTGAGTAGTTAAGAAGTGGAAGGTTCTTTTCCCCACTACGGCGAAAAGTATACCTAAGTGTTGTAATACTTATGGAAATGCGTTTTAACTTGTGGTTTCCTCCGCTGCTTTGAAGTGTTCAACGATCTTGGCTAAAATACGGGTTGTTTTTGTCACTCGCGGGGCCTTGCTAGTTGTTGAAGATGGCGGCAGAGACAATATTCCAACAAGCCCTTTTGCTCCGAACTTCTCGTAAACGTTCCTAAGATCTCGATATGAAATGCCACTTCCGGCTATTTTTTCAGCAATCGGTTGTTTGATGGGAAATCCCGCGTTTGTTGGATGATAAAGAGTTCCTCGGAACGTCTGCAGGAGTTCGTAGCGACGATCAAGGTATTTCATGTCGTTTTCTGCGTATTGTGCTGTTGACATGTTTTCTGTCAACATGTCCTCTGAAATGTTCAAACGGGAGTCAAAGACTATTCTTCTTAAAGCTTTAACATCCTCCATTGCATCGTGTGCGGGGAAAGGTTCATGGAAAAGTGTCTGATAAATGGATTGTTGATTTAATTTAACTGTGGAACCATCTGATAAGACCAGAGAGGAATGTTTACGTTTGACTAAGTTCTTCATCGCAGGGAGAGTGTCGGAGAAGAAAACGTTAAGACAGGAAAGTTTCTCACAAAGTTGATGTCCACCTTGACGGAGAAGGGTTGGAGTATCGAAAACTTGAGAGTTGTGCCCGATTAAAACAGTATAAATATTATTATCGCTTTTCACACGCCTGACAGTTTTCTCTAAGTAGGTTAGGAAATTTTCCAGTGACTTTCCAAGTGACACAGTTTCGACTGGTTGATTGTCTTTGAACAGGGTCCTGACGCTTCTGACTGTTCGGACACTTAAACCATTTACCCTTGTAGCATGAATATCTACATCCCTCGAAGGCAATATATAGTCGTTAAAACAGTGCAAACCTGATTGATCAACTGCTGAAAGTTGACATATTTCTGCGGTTTTTCCAGACGTGTTTGTTTCAATATCGTAAATGACGAAATTGTAAACATTGTTTCTGTCATGAGGAAATTTCTCTGCCACTTGTCTGATGGTTAATTCAGGAATGCACGTTTCAAAGTTTTTCAGCTCCTGACTTGAAATTTTCAAATTGATGATGTCGAATTCTTGGATCAGTTTGGTAGAATTGTTTGGATCAAGGTTAAGTCCTATTCCACTCTGGTATGTGTTTCCTTCCTTAGCTTGTTTTTTACCATCAAGATTTAACTTCTGCTTATGTAGTTGAGCTCTTCGGCATTTGAAATTGATACTGTTTTTTCTTAGTTTGTCTTGGGTAGCCTTGTGATCCATCTTTTCAATGTAGCTGATACAGTGTATACCAGGTTCAATATTGAGGCTCTCAAGTGTTTGGCTTATGTACTGATATCCAAGGTTTACTTGCGAGATGCCACAGGCCACGCGGAAGTCATTACTTTTACTTGCACCATAGTATCTAATTTTGGGATTTTTTGAGCCTATAACACTGTTTAGGGCTTCATTTCTCTGCGAATTTGCCCCAGGTGATAACTTTGCAACTACTATGTCAGTACAATATTCATCAAAAATTCTCTCCAAAGCTTTCCTTAAGTCATCGCCATAGAGATCTTTGCCATAGGGTAAGTCAGAGTGTTTATAGTTAATAGGGTCTTTCTTGGCACCACACCAGGACTCATTGCAATTTTTGTGGTTTCCAAACGAATGTGGTAGAATGCTTTTTAAGGATTTTTGAAGGGCTGATGGATTTCCCTTATTTTGAGACACACTATAAGTAAAACATTTGACCAGGTAGTTGATAACTTTCTGTGAGAGAGTTGATGAATTTACAAATTTCCCACGTTGGCTTAGGTTATACAACCTTGTAGTTAGTGATCTTTTGGCATGCACAATGTCTGTCCACTTTTCTACAGGATAAGGGACCTTCTCTTTTATATGTGCAGCTGTTGTGGAGTCTTCATCCCCGACATAAACAGATAGTTTGACATTAGAATTTAGGCTTTCAGTAAACAAATGGACTGCTGCCATAGGCTCCATTGCTTTTGATGATGCTGTATGATTGAGTCGACAATTGTGTTGCTTGGCTTCTTTTCCAGTATTTTTAGCATTCGTGCAAACCCTGCAGGATTTTGTTCTCGTAGTGTAATCCATAACCTTGCCATAAGTTAAACCCATGACTGCAGCATGGCCGGTCGACGAGTTATGCCCCTTTACCCGTTTTTGCCAACCCATGTCATATGAGCAGGGGATATTGATGCAGCCTTGGTCATCTGCTTTTACACCCTTTTTGATGGCAGCATTTCTTTCTTCTGACATTGCAGTTTTGCAACTTTTCTTTGTTACTTGCTCTACTGCATGCCCAATCTCATTTTCTCTACTCTTGAAAGTTACTGGATTCATAGAGGGAATATTTAATGTACACAGTAAATTATTTAGGTGGGTTTCACCGATTCCTGTATGTAGACACCCAAGAACAGCTCTTGAATTAACATCATGACTGAGAGGACCTCTTTGACCACTCCTGTGTTCACTGGAGGTCTTGACAACATTTTCTGTACCACACACTGCACAGGTAACTGAGAACACTGAGGCTAACCCACATTTTTTTTCTGCTGTTATGTTCCACAATGACAAATTTGCTGAAAATGAAGTGACAATATTGATACTAAGGAAAATCTGATACTTTGTTCTGGCAGTGTGCCTTGGAATAAATGAGCACAAGTAAGTTTTTGCAAAACTTAACATTTCAGAAATGCAGTGAATGCAATTTGTGGTCTGTGGAAAATTTACAACTGCTTGTTTGTTCCAAATTTACCAAAAACATTAATGTTGCTAACAACCGACATACAAATGTGTGATGCTTGGTATAGGGTAAGGGTAAGGGTTTCAGAACTTGCCTGAAACTTTAAGGACCAACCCCAGGCTTTTATGGCTGATTGCATATGAGAAGTTTTGTAATGTATTAAAGATATACATGTATAATCATTGTCATAATTGTTCTTTGGAAACCTGTTAATTTTATAGCCTAAAACTTGTGTGTACTTGTCATTAAAAACAGAGACTTCATTTTGACTTTTCTCTAGTGTTGATTTTCTTCAGGCAGAAAAATGTTTCTTCTCACCTGCTTTACAGTGCTGGCAACATCTCAATGAACTTCTCAAAACATCCAAGTTCATAATTCTGCTTCCATGTGGAATGCAATTTTCCTTCTTTGTTTGTTTCTGATAAAAATTCAAAACTTATACGTTTCAATGGTAATTATATTATTAGGTTGTAGCTGTAACAAAACATTTGTTGCAGTTTTAATATGAACTGTCAAAATTTTCAGGTCTAATCGTATCGACGAGATACTTTGCTATGAACTACCTGTGGTGTAATACAAAAGTTCAAATTGAGAACTATTTCAGAGCAAAGAAAGTCTTGATGAAGCACTTGTCTTAAAACTTTTAAGTGAATTACTTGGTGCCACGTATAGCGAAAAAAAAAAAGATTTAAACCACACCTGACTTAAACGTGTTTCTCTTTTCTTCGGTGGGGACAAATCTTCGACCATTCCTTGAAACTCTAATTTCCTCTTCGCCCTCCACTCCTTTATCCCACGAGTCCTGTCCTCCGTGTTTTCACTTCGAGTGGGTTTCTTTCCAGAGAACCGACCCTTTTCGTCACGCAATGGTGGTTGTTTTTCCGGTGTCAGTTGTGCCCTTGCAGATGCTCCAGCTGTTTTCGGTGTTTCATCGCCCAGGGAACTCAAAGCGAAGCCTCCGACCATAAAAAGTGCACCGTGACCACTCTGCGACTTCCTTCGCGTACGATCACGACCGTCTTTTCTCACTGATGTCGGCGCGATAAGTACTGCGAATTGGCTCCTCAGTTTAACCACGTCAGGAGAAGACGAAAGAAGTGTATTTCTCAACACATTTCTAGGCGTTTTTTGACGAACACTTAATCCGGACAAAAAGGATAGCGGTAAGTGGAACGTGACTCGCGATAAAAATCTCGCCGCCATGTTTATTTTTTTTTTCTTTTCTTTTAAAGACTCGCGCGCTCGCGCCATTCGTACCCATGCTTCGCGCGCCAAAAAAACTGTATAGAGCCACCTTAAATCTTAAAGAACTAAACATATACCAATTCTCAAAACAACTGTAACCCTATTTACTGTTGGAACAACATAGTCAAACATAACTTAAGCATATAATCTTTCTCTCTTATTACAGTGTACTTTAAAAACTGCTTTTTTGAAAATAGATTCTATCTCAATTCTTTTCAACTTTAAAATCTGGAGAACTGGCTATAAAATCTTAGGATTATTTCAGCTCCAGACTTTATTAAGTAAAAACAAATATTATCTTTTCTCTATTTATGTATGTATGTAATTAACACAAGGCAAATAAAGGTGTGTTGTTGTGGGTCGGAGAAAATGCGCAGAAGATGAATAATCTCCTGTTATCCCACCAGGTGAGTGTAGGTTTTTCTTCTTTGGGCTGACATAATTAAACCGAATAAAGCGAAAAAAGGCAAAACAGCGAATGCTCAGGAAAACCCGAACTTTAAACCGCACAAAGAAAGTACTGCAATACTTCTCTACGGCACACTCTATTAAGGTGGCCGAACACAGTTTTACACAGTTTTTGAAACCCTTTGTAGCATTTGCCTTTTATTCTAAAACCGTTGAACTCTAGGTCCCCAAAATTGGCAGGACATGAGTTAAAAGGATAGACTTTCCAATTTTGATAGTTACGCTGACGTGTGCGCTGTTGCCATGGTAACGTGACTGGATATAAACATCAATTAAAAATCGGGTTTTTTATATTTGCGGAAAATTCAGTCGTTAGATTTTCTCTATCATTTGCCTGAAACAAACTTGTCACAATACTCATATGTAGACACTATTCTAATGATATTTTAACAGACCGATTTTTAGCTATCCGTCCTTGAAAGATAACTCCATTATTTACAATTTCCTCTGTTAAATTTCAGAATTGTTGCAATAACCTACTTTCTTAATTCCTGAAGTATTTTCCTGCCAAATTTCGTGAAATTCTAACAGGCAGTTCCGAGAAATACAAATGTACGCGTATTTAGGAGACTGGACCTGAAAGAGTTCAATCTCAATTTTTTAACTAACTACGCATGCGCTGCATTTAAGTGTGTTCTCAGTCTTTCTCAGTCGGTTCTCACGGTTCTGACGGTAACACTGAAAAACCTGCCAAATTTCGGCGCCATGTTTGTTGTTGTTTGCCATGTTTGTTGTTGTCTTATCCTTGTGCGCGCGCTGCCTCGCATCAGCACCAACGACTGGAAAGCGCGCGCGAAAACTGTGTTCGGCCACCTTAATGAAACGTAGGTTACTCGACTGGTTGTGATTGCGCCATGTCACTCTGCCAAGTCTGGTGTTTGTCTGTTACTTTGTCACGTAACGTATAAATCAATGAAATGAAACTATCGCTGGAACTGTTATTTTTATTCAATATTTGAACAACAAAACGATATGGCTATTGCAATGGACGAAGAGGAAGTTTGAGGAATTTTTTCTTTCGTTAGCTTCGCCAGAAAGAAATCGGTTCAGGTAATGTCACCATTACCTGGCCTTCGTGGTAGTGTCAAACAGATCATCAGACACCATGGCCCCACAATAAATCTTTTTATATCCGGTAGACCTCACTCTGGATACCAGAGGTTTTAGTCTTGCACCAGGTGCCACAAACAAAAACCCTCCAGCCAACATCACCAGTCTGCCAACTATTCAACGTGCAACGTTGTCACCTACAGTATATCAGGCTTGCCACTACAAAATGTTTTTGAGTTGGCGTTGGGGAAGGAGGGGCGGATGGAGTTTTGTGGGGTGTCGTGGGTTGCTCAAGTTTTCTAAGCAAACGTGTTTTTCCTAACTTCAGGTTGTACAGGAATATCTGTTTACTGAATTTTTCTTCCCCAACTCGGCCCTCCCTCAAAATTTTGTCAGTTATAGCTATTATTAATCAAATCATTAATCTATTATTAATTTTCCCAAGACTTGTACCCACAGCCACACCCACACCATTAGTCAAACTCTAATTTCATAAGTTATTAACTAACTTCTTTTAATAATATTATTTACAATGTGTTAAAAACGTTCAGGCAGACAGACAGACCAGCAGACAGACAGGCTTACAAACAGAGAGACAAAGAGACAGTAATTCATTGTAATTCATTTGCGCACATTTAAATAGCTAATTCTTTTATATTTAGTCTAAAAAGAAACAGAAAAACGAAACAAAACAACAACAACAAAATAAACGAACTGTATGGATGGTCGAAAATTTTTAGCAGCTGCTTGCGGTGGATAAATGCAGAAAATTTAAACTTTGGTTACACCCACCCCCTCCTCCAATGCTCATATGTTTACCGAAATGAGCCTCAAATTGTCCACTTCAATCCATGGGTGCAGAAGGGTTTTGTTTGTCAACAACTAGCCGGACGCTATAATAATAATGTTTTATTAGGAAACTTTCATCACATGACGTGGTTTTCAGAAAGATCCTACAAAGATTGAAATCTATCAAAGTCATAACATCAAAGATAAAGATACAAAAGGTAAAAAGGTACTACTTACAAATCGATAAAAACTGCAATTAAAAAAAGAAGCTGAAACTGCAAAAATTATTACCGATAGGGTGAATTAAAAAATCTGGCAATCACGACCAGAATCTATTTTTTACCTTTTTTTTGTTTTTTTTTTTTTCCTAGAAACTGTTTCCTGGTCACACAGCACAAAGGTCCCGATCTATGGACCCGGCCATAAGGTAACTTTATGGCAATCGTTTATGTATATATACCTTATTTCTTTAAAAAAAAATGGTTACAAACTACGCATTAATTGCAGATTTACACTTATCACGAAAATGTTAGCTACAGAAAAAAAAAGGGCGCTGGCGAGGAATGGAGGAGACGCCTGGAAAGCAAAGTTTAGGTAGCCATAAGCTCTAGAGAAATAACAGTAAGTTACGTGGAAGAAGATCAGATAAAGATAGCTAGAAAATAACAAAACACAATTACAATGAAAAGTTCTAAGAATTATGTATTTAACTAGTACCCATTGTGATAACCGTCCGCTCTTCAGTATCGTCGCTTGTTAGTTTTAATACGCGATTTGGTTGTATCCACGCGAATAGCCACAGCTTGGAGGGAAGGAAGGGGCTTAGACCTATGTCTATAGTACACATATCACTCTCAGAGACACTACTACGTTACCCACTGTACTGACTACTACCAAAGTATTGCCTTAAACAGCTGGTTAATGTTAAGTTAGAGAAAACACGACTAAACCCGATTGACAGCAACTTTCTGTTCTTTCAAAAAAATTAATTGGCAACAGCAATAACACATCAACAATTAAATAAACAAAGCGATATTTAGCCATTAACCGATCGAAGAGCGCCAGTTACTGCAACCAACAGCCATATAAGGTTTGATCGACAGACAATCGGTAACATCAGGATATTTGCTGACGCATCAGTTGAGTGACTACAATAGCATAGACTTTACAGCATCTTCTGACTTTACACAACTCGTTTTACTTTGACGCTGACTGCCGTTCAGGTTGCGAAAAGTCAGTAATACCAGGCGTAACTAATCGATGATCAATGACATCAATGAGTAATCGATAGGTAATCAATGAGTAATCAACTGATTAGTCATTGATTATTAGCCTTGATCAATGGATAATCGATGATCTAACAATTACTCATCGATGTCATTGATTATTTATTGATGCTACTGATTATTCATCGATTACCTATTGATTAACCAATGACTAATCAACTGATTACCCATCGATTATCAATTGATTGCTCCTTGATTTCATTGGTTTAATTGATGTCATCGATTAGTTATAACATCAAAAACAGTCCTTGCCAGGATTACACTCACCCTGACGATCACGCATTTGCTTCACTAACTAAACAGTCTCTTCAGGAAACCTTGTTAGCCAGTTAAATATTTTAACACTAGTTTTGAACATACAGCATCTCTTCACAGCAAGTGACTGTAGAGTCTGTGATGTTCTTTTAACTGATTAATCTTTTCCTACAGGGAACTTACAAGGCCAGAGCAGAATTTTACAATCAAGACATGGTCTTGTGGTTCTGCGTAGAGGGGGAATTTGTCCTTTAGATCGACTGTCCATAAACGAAGAAGATAAAGCAACTTTGTAAGGATTTGTGTGTGATTTATGAGCTGAGATGCACACGTGTTACAAAAAAGAAAAAAAGAAAATTTAAATTAGGGAATGTTAATTCGGGGATTCGAAACCGTTTAAGAGAATGGGCCTGTCAGGTTCATAATTAATAATGGATTACCTTTGGGAAAGAATAAACCAATTTTTAGTCGATAACCAGTTTTTTGCCAGCTGGATACTGTCCAAACATAGCTCTTCCGATTCGTCTGTCCCTTACATCTAATATGTTGTGACATCAACTTGCATTTTTTCCAGCCCATATCAGGAGACGATCAAGTATTATGTTTAGCAGAGGAGTACATTGATAGGTATGAAAATAGTCAGATGTTGGGACTTAAAAAGCACACCTCACCATTTTGTATATTGCTTTTCCTTTCCTTAACTTTCCTATGACATTGCGCGTTTTAAACGGAAATGGGCTCACTTCTTTTCCTGAAACAAAATCCTAACAATGACACCAAAGGGATTTGTTTGATTGTTTTTACAACAACAAACATTGAAATGTCAAAATGTTTTTTCCAGGGCACTTTAGTTAGTTATACCCACGGGTGAAAATTCGTTCGAAAATGTTGATTTGACAACCATCAAGCTATTTTCATTGACCGTCAACAGGAGCCCATCACTAGGAACGCACAACTGACCTTTATTCCTGTCACCGTGTTTTCACAGACTAATTTACTTTAAAATTGAATTTCCCGCCAATATCAGACTCCCACTGGAGTCCCGATGACTAATCACGAGTCGCTGCACGTGCCACAAGTATCTGCACGTGCAGAGCCTTTGTTTTCGCTCATTAAGCCCATTGTTTTGTGGCGCTCTCGTTGCCGTTGCCGTCCTCGTTGCGGGAAAAGATAGTCCAAAAAAAGATAGGTTTGGGAAAATGCCGTGACATAGGCTTAGTATGGGAGTTGTACGCTCCTAGTGATAAGCTCCTGCCGTCAATCAGATTGGAAAATTGATTGTTTTCCTAAGTAAGAATATGTAAGTGCGATATCATCATCATCATCTTCATCATCAGTTTCAAATACAGCGGCGCGATGCTTTGGAACCAACTCCCAGATGAGGCAAAACTAGCGGAATCGATATATTCATTATAAACACGCCCTCCATGGAAACCAGCTCAGTGTTGTTGGGGCTAGCGTGTTTCTTGATTTAAATAAAGTATACCTACCTACCTAGCATCATCATCATTATCGTCGTCGTCGTCGTCCGTCGTCGTCGTCATCATCATCTTCATGAATCTTTATTCACGATTCATACATGGTCTTCCCGGGAATCATGTGAAACGTCTCTAAACCAAACGTAACTATAAATTAAGTTATCCAAAAAAAATTGGATAAAGTGTGGTGAAAAAATCTTGTATAGGCAAAGTTTCTTTAACTAATAATGTGTTACAAATAATCTTTCCCACGCAGTGCCGTTTTCAAGTCGTTCCAATTTGGCCGCTATTTAATCATGTTAAACAGAACAGACCCCCAGTAGTGTAAGCCCTCTTTTGCAGGCTTGTTTTTCAGCAAGTTTCTAGAGGATATTACATGGCCGCTTGGAAATACAAAATTTCTCTTCTAGTGTTGAAAAAGGCGCAATTTATTATGCAACATAAAGTAAATGTAATATCTTTTCGTAAATGTAATATCTTTTTATACTTGAGATTTTTGTAAAAATCCGTCTTAGATACGATGTGGAAAGATATATTTCACGAATGAACGCAGCAAACAAGTGGAATATTTGTCAACACGAGAAGATAAATTTCTTGTCTCCAAGCGACCATGTAATGTTCTAAATACCAATTAACTACCAAACAATTTCATTTTCGCTGCGGAAGGAGCGATTTATTATGTAACCATAACAACGGTGATATTTTTACGTGTGAAGATAACATGTTATTTTCACATGTGAAGACATCATGTTTTCGCGCGAGAGCTCACCTGTTTTTCATTGGTGTTTATTTATATAATAAACATCTTTCAGTGCGTTCTTTTCTTTCTTTTACCGTGACAAGCTAACCGTTTCAGAGTCCAAGAGATCACAGTCTTCAAAGCAGTCCAGTTTTAACAAAATGTAATTAAATTGAGAATTTAAAAACCATTTAGGACTAAACCGCTATAATCGGTCAACAAGCAGTTGTTTACAAACTTAATTAATAAGCTAACGATAGAAAAAAATAATCTTAATTCTCTTAATCACAAACATAGTCAAATCACATGAATACACACCTTTAAGGGAATTTCAAAACGTTTAATTCTACTACACTAGTTGATACAATCACATGTGCTTTAGTCAGTCAACACAACACTTAAAAAAAGGTCCTTCCCTAAGTGTCAGGCGAAATTCCGCGGGATTTCGAGGGATATACCTCGTTCGCGTCGATATTTGCCCTCCGATTTTTCGTTCGCCAAAAAATAAACAAACAAAACAAAGCAAGTCTTTTTAAAGTTTCTTCAATTTCAAATGGAAGAATCCAATCACAGTTTAAATAAAACAAACACAACCAATCAATGCAGTTATTTACGTCATTCGCAATCAATCGCAATCTTCTCGGCTAACTGTTCATTTTTCGGACAATCTCAGTATCAGTGGCGGGCATTATCCTCCGATATACCAGCCCCTGAAAGGTGTTTTTTTTTTTTTACTAATTATCCTCAAAATAGCTAAGCTTTTTGGAAGATTATTCTCAAAATAGCAAAGCTATTTGAAAGAGAAAATTTGGTTTATCAACGGAGTTGATTATGTAAATTGTTCACCGTACAGGGATTCGATTAGCTGACGTTTCGAGCGTTAGCTCTTCGTCGGAGCGAATCGAGGAATGGTGGGTTGTGTATGGTTTATATACAGAAAATGGAGCTACGCTATAGGTGGTAACATGGTAACGTGAAAAACAGGAATAAATTAATTGAATGAAAAGCGCTCGTTGATACCGTGGAGATTAAGAGTGCCAATTTGAAAGATCAGTTTTTGCTCGAGATTTTTACGGCTTTCCGTGGTACCTTGATGTAGGGAAAGGCCGGAGATAGACATGTGTTGTTTGGAATGGTTAGGGAGATTAAAATGCCGAGCGACAGGTTTGGATGCGTCTTAGCCTGCGAGCAAGCTCTCCCGGATCGCAGGCTAGATGCGTCTTTGTCATCTTTCTCAACATCACGAAGATGTTCTCGGAATCGGTCACCTAGTCGTCTTCCTGTTTCGCCGATGTATAACTTTTTGCATAATGTGCAGGTTATGCAATAGATAACATTTGCGGAGGTACAAGTGAAACGATCAGTAATCTTAACAGATCGCTTAGGGCCCGATATTTTGTCAGTGTTTTGAATGAAAGGACAAGTTTTGCATCGCGAGCGCGCGCATTTAAAAGTGCCAGGTTTTTCAGTTGTTTTGAATGCGCTTTTAACTAGAAAGTTACCTACATTTTTGTCGCGTTTGAATGAAATCAGCGGTGGTTCCGAAAAGATTCTAGCAGTTTCTGGATCATTTTGCAGTATCTTAAAGTTATTAAGAATGATGGCTTTAACTGGGTTATTATACGGGTGAAATGTGAGGGTGAATGGAATTCTGTCATTCTTTTCCTTTTGTGACGTCTGTGGTACTGCCTGTTGATCAATCTGCTGAGCGCGGTGATGGCCCGATTGAACCACAGAATCAGGATAGCCACGTTTCTCGAAAAAATGGCACATTTCCTCTGATTTGTTGGAAAAATCGGAGTCATCACTACATAGACGTCGAAGTCTAAGAAATTGAGAATAGGGAATGGCGTTTTTGACATGAGATGGATGTGAAGATGAATAGAACAAATAACTGTGAGAATCGGTGGGTTTGTAGTGCACACTGGTACATAAACCGTTGCCGCTGATAAGAACTTTGATATCAAGAAAGGCCAGGGAAGTTTCCGAAATTTCCCAGGTATATTTTAGAGCCGGATGAAAGGAATTAACGGCGGTTATAAATTGATTGATTTCCTCCTTGCTAGACGAAATTGCGCCGATACAGTCGTCAGTGTAGCGACCGTAGAGTTCAGGTTTAGGACCGTTGTACTGATTGAAGAATTGGTACTCGACGTAACCTACAAAAAGATTGGCGTAGCTAGGTCCCATTTTTGTGCCCATCGCTACACCATTAATTTGCTTTTAATAGTTGTCAGCGAAAGAAAAACAAATAAGTGTTAAAACTAGTTCAGCTAGGCGGAGTAGCGTTTCCGAGCTTGGTTCCTTGACGGTGCGTTGATCAAAAAAATACTTAAGTGCTTGAAGACCTTCGCCGTTTGGAATGACAGTGTATAGAGATGTAATATCCATAGTGAAAATTAGTTTGTCTTCGCCGGTGAAATTGAAATCGCGGAAAATTTCAAGTGCGTGTTGACTGTCTTTAATGTAAGATTTGACGATGAGCGCCATAATCTTGTCTAAATAGCTAGAAATGAGTTCGGTAGGGCAACTACAGGCAGAAACGATAGGTCGACCCGGGTTGTTAGGTTTGTGGATTTGGGGTAAAAAGTAAATACACGAGGTTCTCGGAGTAGTGATGATGAGATTAGTAGCGGTAGCCGGCAATTCTTGTTTGACTATTAGGTTCTGAATCGTGTCTTTGACAATTTTTTGGTTGGTGGAAGTGAGAGCTTTCTCGACTTTAAAGGAGGCCTCAGAAAGTTGCCGCAAAGCTTCTTCTTTGTAAAGGTCGGACCGCCAAACAACTACCGCGCCGCCTTTGTCGGCCGATTTGAAAATTATATCTTTCCGCTTGCTAAGATGTTTGAGCGCCGCCCACTCTTCCGAAGAAAGGTTGGAAAATTTAGTGTCACAATTGAATTTTATTTTTTGAACGTCACGACGGCATTTTTTGATGAAAAAATCTAAAGAGGCGAACTGGCCCTCTGGGGGAATCCATTTTGATTTGCGAACACGAAGTGTTTCAAAAATATCCTTGTCAGAGGTGTTAGAATCATCTTCTTTGTCGTGGAAAAAATCTTTTAACTGAATGCGGAGAAGGAATTTTTCGACGTCTTGCTTAACTGAAAATTCGTTGGCGCGTTTAGCAATTGGAACAAAATTAAGGCCCTTACTGAGAACAGATTTCTCCGAGTCAGTTAACGGAAGATTTTCTGGAATGGTAACTACGGTATTATGGTTATCGAATGACGTTTGATTGGTAATTTTAAGACCTATTAAGTGTTCAAGTTTTTGGCTCTTAAGTTGGTGTGAGTGGATTTTGGCGCGGATAGAATTTACCAAAACAGCTGGACAGATTTTGAACAGTTCGGAGCGGCACTGGAGAATTTGTTTGTCTAGGTCATGACGCTTTTTGGCACATAGCTCTGATTGTGATCCTCATGATGTTGCGTGAAAAAGAATCTTGAGCGTATTGAATTTGGTAGAGATATTGATTGGAGCGAGAGAACGTGGACGCATGAAAATTAGAGCGAAAAACTTTTGGAATAACTTTAGATTGTAGGCAACGACCTATGAAGTTGATGTGACTACAAAACCTGGTTTTAGAGAAAATGAGCGTGGCTAAACGGAACGCTAAATTACTACAAAAAGGGGGAAAAGGAAAAAGATAACTTACCATTTCCTGGCGTAGCTCCTTGGTGAGTTTCTTTAGGCTTGGCATCTTCGTCTTCGGCATCTTTGCTTTGGTAGATTTAAGGGGTAATGCCCGCTACCTTGTGGCCTTAGTGCCCTTTATAGTGGCTTCAGCATCACATTAATTTGTGAAGTATTCTTATCAGATAAAACAGTTTTTGGTTGTCTTTTGTAATTAACAAATTAGTGATCCCGGTACACGAAACACAAGCTTAACAAAAGTCAGAACAGCCTAATAGTGACCAAAAGCTTTGAATATCAGAGAAATTTTAACTGGAACAGGTGGGAGACAATATCCCAAAATGGAACCGTACTTTAATATTGGTGTTTACAAGACTCAAAATCATAGGATAAATCATTGTCGCTTTATCCTTCGGCCATTAATTTTGAAATCTCATATTTGCGTTCACGACCCTTTGATCTTGGTTCTTATGTCAAACAACAACTGGCAATGACAACATTGCACGTCCTCTCCAAGCTACATCCTGCAATTTTCCCCGAGCTAAAAGCCATTATGGCTCTTGTTTGAAAAAGTTTTACAGATCTTCGTAGAAAGCGGCCTGTAAACAACAATTAAGTTTCACCGTCTATAAACATGCAGTCTCAATTTGTTTGAACCGGTAAGAATCAGCGTTTTTACAATAACTGTCAAAATTCTCGCGCGCTGATTGGCTTATTTTTAACATCAATAAGAGCACAGACGAATGAGGGAGGAGGGAAAGGTACATTTTGTCGCGAATCAAGTGTCACACTAGGGCTGCAGCTGGTTTGTAACCGTGACAGAGTTCGCAACTATCAAGCTAATATAGAACGATAACTATCTTATGCTGAAAATCTAATCTTATCGTTCTAAATTTGCTTGATAGTTGTGAACTCTGTCACGGTTACAAACCAGCTGCAGCCCTAGTGTGACACTTGATTCGCGACAAAATGTACCTTTCCCTCCGGTGGAGGGTCGTGTTGTCAGCGCGTGACTTAATTCAAATGGACCAATCAGAAACCAGCTACTTGACCTTGCGTTAACGGCCGTTGTCGCGAGGTCGGTCACAAGCATCTCAGGAAAGCCGAAGAGGCGAACTTCAAGCCAAATTTTTCGTTCTTCACGAGTCTTTTGACCGCCGAAACACACGTAGATGGAGTGAAATTTATTGGGCTTTATTGGACTGTTGGTTTTATCGCGATTCGGGACTTTTCCTTTCGAGGAGAGAGCGATTTGTGGAGTGACGTCTGGCCAGCGATTGATGCGATCGATAGAGTGGTCTGCCTTCTACTTCTTTTAGAAGGAGAGACAACGATTTCGAAAAACGTCACTAAACGGCGTCAGAATGGCTTCAAAATCGGCACAAGAGACAAGTACGCGACACATTTGAGGTAGGAAAACTTTATATCTGATTAGATAGTTATTTACACACTTTTTTTACAAACCGGCGACTTTCCCATACAATTCTCTATATAAACAAGCTGATGCAGAGTCGAATTTTGAGCTTGGGAAGCCTGTGCCTTGACGGGGGAAAAAGAGCTAGAATTATCATATGCTGAACTCGTGTCGTATGTAGAAGCTCCTGAAAATGAAGCAACTGAAAGAAAAACAACCTTGTTTCCGAATTCAGCGGAGTTGACTTTTCAAGAAACTATTGTTTGAAACGCAAAGTCCAAGCATAAGTTAAAGTGGTTTGTGAAGATTTTTCCAGGTAAAGACAAACGATAACAAATTCTGACAGTCCAGTTTCTCTCAAAGAAACATTTACTAGATATCTTGTTTTAACAAAAGTTTCGCCAGAACTGAAAACACTCGTCGTAAACTGTTCATTGGACATCGAGGCACCTTCTGTTAAGTTTCCCGCCTGGTTCTCTGAACATGAACTAAACAAAAAACTTGCTCGGAAAGACTGCGGAACAGCCAGACGAAAGTCTTCGACGCTTTTAGGCCAAGGCACGGACTTAAACATAAACGTTTGACATGTCCACAAGGCTTTTCAGATCGTATTTTGAATTTGATTTAACTTTCTGCAGCCGAAGATTTTAATTTATGCGAGGCATAGCTCTCACGTCAAACTGTCAAATTTTTCGCCAATGAAAGATGCTTAGCTGTTGTAAATAGCCAATCAGAAAGCGAGAAAAGCTATTGACAGTGTTCACGTAAGTTTGAATAAAATTTATTTACTTCGGATGTTTGCGATTGTTTACAGTGCCTTTTGTCATCATTTAAACCCGGCATTTGACCATTTTGGGGTTTGTTATTGTAAAAAACAAATTGACGTCAGTTTGTTATGTGTCTGTCATCTTATTGGTGATGAATTTCGTCATAACATTGTCAAAGTTTGCACTTTCACAATGTTATGACGCAATTCATCATCTACAAGAGGACAGACACATAAAAAACTGACGTCAATTTGTTAATTAGATGTTAAAAACAGCGAAATGGGTTGACTGGCTGACTAGCTTTGATAGTGGAGCTCCGGGGGCCCGAAGGTCCGCCAAGCGGAGCACCATACCTATAGAAACCCGTCAACTGCTTTTCTCATGGTAATCATGGCCAGCGGTATTGCTCGCGGGCGCCACCGCACGACGAAGAAGACGACGTTGCCCAATAATTAATATTATCCTAATAATCATCATAATAATCCAACATGGCGGCCATACTCTACCTGGCCCAGCTGACCAGCTAGTTTACAGCGTATGTCTTTGATACTGGACATCCATGCCATCTTATAGCCAATTGACACCAGTCAAAACAAGGTATCCGCTGACAAGTGTCACGTGACAATATCGCGGGCTCAAGTTAAGACCTTATCGAGGTCAGCTGTTTTTTTAAAGTTGACCGTTGACCAGGTACTTGCTTTCGTTGAATCGCAGGCTCAAGCCAGGTGTGGGACACCCAAACCAAATCGAGGCTTGATTTTTCGCGCGCTTTTACGTTTTCGCAATGAGTCCTCGTAAAATTAAGGATTAAAGCCCCGGCTAAACGATCACACATTTTCATCCAACATCGTCAGTTGTCAAACATAACGTTGGGTTGCTAAACGCACAAACAATGTTTGACCAAACACTAGGCAGAATGCTATTTCAAAGGGCTAGAAAGGTTAAAAGGAAAAAAATAGTCCAACGTGTCCGATTAGCGAAGTCATTCTAAGCGTTTTCTTCCAATATTTTGTTGTTTTTGATCTACGATAAATTCGTTTATCCTTTCATCTGAAAGTAGTTTGTACTCATGATGAATGCCAGTGAACAAACTAATTGTGGAAATGAAAAATAATTATTCTCATGCATATCTCATGGAATTGTTGTCTTATGGAAATAAGTCATGACGATTCAATGCAAGTTTTATGAGTTGAGGAAACATCTTGCTCTGATTTGTTACAACTGCGATTACTGTATTGACTCGAAAGAGCGCCTATACCCCAAATAAACGCCGCCACCGAATTAGGGCCTCAGTTGAGAGTAAAACGTTAATAAGCGTTGCCCTCGAATAATCGCCACACTATGCTGCCCTCGGTGATTCCGAACTATTATTAAGTTCTAGAGCGGCGCTTATTCGAACTGTTGTTTGAACACTCTTTCACAATTTCAGAGTTTTACATTTTTATCTAGGAACTGGTAAATTGCCAATTTCAGGTGTGAGGTTGTTTTCACTCCTTCGATTCCCGTTTAACATTTTCTAATAATGTAATCATTAATAACAATAAAAATAATACCTATTTACATCTAAATTTAAGATAAGAATTATATGTAACCTACAAAAGGAGTTACATTTAAAAAAAATCTGAGTCTTTCATATAAATTCTTAAAAAGATCAGAATGTTTCTTAGGTTTTTTCCTAATTAACCGTACACTATGCTTCGTACACTATGCTACATGCTTCTCATCTGCAAGTATCTGACCAGTTCAACTTAGATAATTCCCGTGAGGTTCGCAACTTAAAGAGTTGAAAGGATAATGAATTTCAATTACGACGGAACGTTTATTAGCAAAAAAGGATAGAGCCCATTCCTTGGCATGGTGCCTTACTTCCCTAGGAATTAAAGACTATTGGCGGCAAAATATCATCCAGTTACACAGCGACGAAGACAGCAGAACAACAATCTTCTCAAACCACAGGCTTTTCTCTCGCAGACCCGCAGACTATAAAATTTGCCAAGTCCAAGCTATCCAAGAGGAGCCAAACCTATGGCCAGAACCCCATAAGGTGGCTTAGTTTTGTAGTTCCAAGTTTTCGCGTTATTGAATACTGAAAGCGAAGAAACAATCGATATTATTTTGTCCTTTTCTGATGGGACCCTAACTTCTTTCAGCAACTGCTGTTTAATTTAAGATAAGATAAGATAAGATAAGATAAGATAAGATAACATAAATGGTTTATAAAATTAATTTGCAGCCTCACGGCTGAATTAAGTAATTTTACAATGAGTAATAGAACTAAATTTAAAAATATTTACAAATACTTTAAAACATACGATAGCGATTAAAAACATTAAAATTCACGACAATTTAAAATGTTCACATAGATTTGTCCATAATTATACCATCGTAGCCATGGCGTATATGAAAGAGTTCCTTGCCTGATTGGTTTTCAAATTGGGTACTTGAAAACTGCGCTGTTTTCTTAAGTTGTAACTATTTTAGTTAGTTTATAAGAAAATAATTTGCTTTTCGTTTCGCGTTTCTTTCGTTTTTAATATTGCTGAGGATTTGTATGCTCACGTATAACTTATAGAATAGGCTTAAAAAAAAGACAGATGATGCGTTCTTCGTCTATCAGAGGACACGTGACCGTGCGCTTAGGCACCCAGGTATGTGGGGCGTTTCGCTATAGCTTCAAACCTGTTGATGTCAAGAAAACACAATGGAATAAGACAAAATACGCTCACTTTAGAGCTACAGCTCTTTCAATGTGTTTATACTGACATGCATTATTAAAAATAATTGTTTAACATATTAGAATATTGAAATAATGACGCGAAAGTGTACATGCATTAATGGTCTCACTGACCTTGGTCTTGATTGTTATCATAGTAATAATTATGCGTGTGGCTATCTAATTAACTCAACTTTCTGAGGTTTTCGTATTCTAGCTGACTTACGAACCTTCAAAGGCAAAAGAATAT
The DNA here is from genome assembly GCA_016490735.1 of Pachyseris speciosa. Classification (NCBI taxonomy): domain Eukaryota; kingdom Metazoa; phylum Cnidaria; class Anthozoa; order Scleractinia; family Pachyseridae; genus Pachyseris; species Pachyseris speciosa. The sequence continues at coordinate 70,903 of JAEMWC010000691.1, forward strand.
CCGGTTGAAAGTAACAATCTTAAAGGATAGGTCTTAAGGGATGACCCATTAGGTCTTAAGGGCCTTAAAGTGCCTATGAAGTTAAAAAATTTTGCACAAATTTACAGGTCTAAGTGTCCTCTTTCAAGAATGCCAGATTGAAGTTTACGTAGAGAAAATAAAATCGGATTTTTTACTGTCCAAATTGCCTCAAAAAGCCAAAATGGTGTCTTCGGAGACTGGTGACGAGTTTTGCGTTGATGACGTAGTTGGTGGTTCTGAAGAGTTGTTTACATTTCATCTCTCTTTGCGATTCAGTGAGCTCCGCAAATTCGGTCGAGATTTTGTTGAGATTATATTTGCTAGTTGTTCGTTGCAAAGTGGCAACCATGTCTGGAAGTGACGATATTTTGTCTTCTGTGGACTCGAATACGTCTAATAAATCCAGCGGAGAAGAATCAGAAAGCGAAACACCGGACGAGATTGAAGTGGTTGGACATATCTAAAACGTACGCCGAAGAGCCACTTGCCCATACAAGCGATGAAGAAGAAGATACGGAAGAGGACAGTGAGGATGGTCTATGTCCAGCAGTTCTGCAAAGCTGATTCGAAGGACGACTTAACTGCAGAATGCCCTGCCACTCAAACAATTTTCCACGCCGCCGGCTACGCGTTACGCAGAAAGTAAAATTCTACTCAGACTTCTAGGTAGCTGGCTCCGCGGCTACGCGGTACGCAGAAAAATTGAAACATCAAAACGAATTCACAATAATTGATAGACGTGATTCGACATGAAAACACACGCGCTACATATGTAATATTCTTCGTTCTTGAAGCCAATAAACTGAAACAAGTGCCGAAATGAGTAAATTCACTCGAAAGTAATTAAAACATCAAAATGAACTTCGCAATAATTGATAGGGCGATTAGACATGAAAACACACGCGCTACATATATCATATTCCTCGTTCTTTAAGCCAATAAACCAAATTCAGAATAATTGATAGTGTGAGTTGACATGAAAGCACGCGCTACATATAATATTTTTCGTTCTTCAAGCCAATGAACCGAATTCACAATAGCGTGATTCGACATAAACACACGCGCTACAGATTAAACCGAAACAAGCGTGCTTGTTTACGCAAACAAATTCAGAAATTGATACTCACTCAACCCTATAGCATTTGCTTTTAGTCGACATGATATTTGCAAACCATGGCCACTTATTGTTCTCACCTTCAGTCACTACAAATTCAGAGCTGAGTTCAGTTTTCGAAATATATTTTAAAATGAACACTTCAATGCAAGACTACAGGACGAAAACTCATCTTCGCCGTGTGAAAATGAAAACATCCCAAGTCAGAACAGCCAAATGACTAGGGGCGCTTACCATTTACACGATCCATCCGGGTGGAAATTTTCGGTGTAAATATTCAGTGCTGCTACTTGCCCAAACACAAAATGGACAGATTACAAAATGTGCTAGTGTCAATTGGAAAGGTCAAGATGAAAAGAAAAAGTGCATTGATTAAGCCGATGGCCTATAATTTCTGCAACGTTCCAAATGGAGTGGTATGTACCATTTCATTTTCCAACCAGAATTTCCGGGTTTTCCGTGTAAATGGTAAGGACCCTAGCTCTCCTTTTTTCTGTTTCCAAACCAAGAACGCCTGGACTGTTCCAAACAACGAAGGCACGAAGCTAACATATTTTAAAATATCTGTCATTTGTGGGCCTGCACATATCAAATACCGTAACACGCGGCAATCTTTCACTTAAATGATACCAAGTTCTCAATTAATTTCCGTCGCTTTCGATCAGTTAGAGGAGACTTAAGAATGGAGCCTTTAATTAGGTTTCTCTTCAACTCAGTGGTTTAATCATTGTCAGTCTGCACGAGGACGGGCTTGTGCTCAAAACAGCTTTCCTCGAAATCCACTGTTCAAACACAAAAAGCTCTTCTTCGGGGAAACCTTTCTTTCTTCCCTTCTCCGCCATGAAGCTGATGTCTGTGGAACCACCAAGTACGTCATTTCCGGTGTAATTCGAGTGTTTGACCGAGCGCAAGATGGAGACACTCGAAATCGGTCAAATGCAAACTTTCAGGCCAGAAAAATCTTACATAGACAAGGTTTCGGGCGTTTCAAACCGGGTTTTTGGTTTAATAACGACATGAACAAACAAATAAACCAACCTTGTTTTTTATGTCATAGGCACTTTAAGACAAGGTCCTTTTAGTAAAGAGGCGCTCACTTAATTATAGCTACAGCTCTTTAAATGTGCTTATACTGACATGCATTATCGTTGTTTAACTTTTCAGAATATTGAGTTGACGACGCGAAAGTGTACTTGTATTAATGGTCTCACTGACCTTGGTCTTGATTGTTATCATAGTAATAGCGGAGCGGCCCGAAGGGCCGCCAAGCGGAGCACCATACCTATAGAAACCCGCCAACTGCTTTTCTCACGGTAAAAGCGGCTAGCGGTATCGCTCGTGGGCGCGCACGACGACGACGACGACGACGACGGTGGAGTTGCCCAAGAATTAATAATATCCTAATAATAACCATTATAATCCAACATGGCGGCCATACTCCACCTGACCCAGCTGGGTCCCCAACTGATCAGCTAGTTTGCAGCGTGCAACTTTGATATAGGACATCCGTGTCATGGCCAATTGACAGCTGTCAAAACAAGGTTTCCGCTGACCAGTATCACGTGGCCATATCGCGGGCTCAAGTTTAGAGCTCATATAGGTCAGCTGTTTTTTTGAAGTTGACCGCTGACCACGTACTAGTTTTCAATTAGATCGCAGGCTCGAGCCAAGTTAATTTAACTAAAACGAAGCACCCAAACCAAAACGAGGCTTAATTTTCCGCGCGCTTTCTGCGGCTTGTAATTTCACATTCAGTTGACTTCTTCATTTTGACCAAAACAACTTCATCTTCTTCGAAGTTTGTCTTTTAATTCGCGTAAAAGGCATAAAAATCAAGAACTAATTAACAGATACTCCGGAAGGTGAATTTTTAAGTGATAAAAAGGATAGCAAAAGGATAGCCTCAGGAAACGCTTAAAACTAGGATCGACTTGCATAATCGACGCCCGGATTGTGTGGTTGAAAAACAAAATGATTCAAAGCTTCAAGGACTTTCACTTTACCGCGGCACCTCGCAGCTCACCAAGAAAGGTCACTTAACAGTTCACCGGCATTAATGGGAGGAACGAGTAGCTCAAAGTTAGTGCAAGAAGCTCTTTCTTTGGACAAACCGTTTGCTATTTTTCCAGATACGTGTTTTAACTCAAGTGGATTCGTATTTTCAACTTCTACAACACAGGTGACTGAATTAAATGAATTGAAGCTTAACATTAAATGGTTTAATCGCTCTTATTTTTGTTCAGGAAAGCAATTTGTATTTTTCTCTCGACTGGATATAAATAACGATCATCTCTACTCGTTTTGCAAGCAAAGAAGTAGTTGAATTGTTTCTTTGTTTTGTTGTTTTTATGCAAGCGAACGAGTGTTTTCACTCCGCTTGGCTGACTGTTTTCAGTGTTTTTCGACGTTGGTGCATCAACAGCATTGAGGACGGTGCCTCCTATTGTTAGTGCGCATTTGTTCTGCGCACCACGCAACTATCTTGTCTCGCGCGATTTCCTCAGAAGATTTTTTTTTCATGGTTACCGTATTTTTTTGGAAGTTCTTGATTTAGCAGATAGTCTTACAGGATTGGCAACAGACTGTCTACACCAAAAACCCGTAAACGAAAGCGTTATTGTGGTGTGTTTTATGAAATTACGCTGAATCAAGGAAAAGCAAGTGAAGTGAAGTGGCAAATAATATAAGACTTAAGCTTAATCAAAACATATCGCTGTATAAAAAGATCCAAAGGAATCGCTTAAAAAAGTTATGTGCTACACATAACGATTTAATACACAACGAATCCGCTTCGGTTTTATTCTTTTATTCTATTGCTGTTTCAACAATAATGAAAAGAAAGATGTTTTCATCGAACGTAAGATATAACATGCATAACACGATGTCTTAACTTCGTAACTGATGAAAAGCTTGAACTTAATTTGCCTGAATAAAAGACTGCGAAAATCGGAAGCAAGGAATCATGAATACTGGCTCTCAAACTGCGTAGTTTTTATGCATTTCAAAACTTCTCCGACAGACGGATAATACAACCAGAAGAAACAACTGCGAAAGTCATTGACAAAACTACAAAACGTGATCTTACGTACGTGCTTGTCTTCCACTTCGCCAGAGCCCAAAAGGGCAAGTTATACTGGAAAAAGCTTTGAAATTTACGCGAAATGCACATCTCAAAACGTCTTCGAATTTGTTCTTAGCATTCAAAGCCATCTTCATTGAAAAAATGTCCTCTAATTCCCGAAGAATCAAGAAAACTTTTTGTTCCAGCATGTGTCGTCATACCGGATATCCCAGCATGCCCGAGGAAAAGACATGTAACTACTTAACTTTCTAGGGAGGGGGTAGAGCATAAATTGTCTCGAGCCCCTAAATCAGTGCCTTAAAAGTAGAAAATAACCAATATAGCTCTAAAAAACGCGTGGTGACCCCCACTTTATACGTCACAAAACGAAAGTGGTAAGCCTACTCAACACATGGTGATTTTTTCATACTTCGCAAAATATATTTAGCCTGTGTTTTTGCTCAACTAAAAGGGAGCAATCAGGGCCAAAAATGCCACCAATGCAATGATTTTGTAATCAGAATACCACATAAAAAGTAGTTTTTATATCACCAGTTGTTATGTGTTTCAAAGCTTGTGGTTTGTTGTTGCCTTAGTGTATGTAAACGGGAATTCTAAGGGAATGTTAAAAGAAATATTTCGTCTTTTCTTTTTTTCGAAAAAATTACTAAGTCTCTATTTTTTGCAGCTCTGGACTTAATTATCTCTGAAAAATGCATGGTTACCCCCAAGTTTCTTTTCAATTTTCATTAGCCCTTACCAACATCTACATTTTAGCATAGTGATAATCCGCGAAAATACATCTTCATATTAGGAGGCACCGTCCTTTAAAAACTTTTGCCCTAACTTATTAACAAGTAATCGCAATGAGTCCTCGTAAAATTAAGCCTTAAGCCGAGGCTAAACGATCAAACACTTCATTCAACATAGTGTTGGAAGATAATTTAAAACGGCTTTCTATGTTTGATCCAGATGAAACATTTTCATCCAACATTTCGCTCTACGAACAAATGTTTGATCGTTTAGCCAACCCAACCAAGAAAGTGCACAGTCAGTAAAAAGCAAACCAAATGAACAATGTGAAAATTTCAGCGATAACACCCAAAAAGTGTCCTGTGTACTCGCTTTGTCTTTTGTTTGGTCAAACATTGTTTGTTTTCCTGCTAGCAGAGGTTTCTCGCCCAGGGAAATTTGTTTATCAGCTAGTCACCCAACGTTATGTTTGTCAAATACAATGTTCAGGAAAATGTTTGATCGTTTAGTGGGGGCTTTAGTATTACTTGTGTTTTGCGCAAAGAGGACAATTTCAGCAACTTCTGAAAGCACAAATAATATCAATTCTTAATTTTTCTCGGCCCAGTGCGATTACCTATCGAACCATCGGTTTGTTTTCCTTTTTCTCTTTTCTCCAATATTTAAGCTTATGTCAAAATTGCTTAACAATTTTTATTAACTTGCTACGAAATTGTCACTTGTCTATTTTCCCTACCTTCTCCAAAGAAACCTACAAAAAACGCATCGTCAGTGAATTTGTTTTCCTGTAATGTTTTGTTATTCTGTGGTTTGTGAATCGCGGTCAACTCCTGTTGACTGCTCTAAACGATCAGGCTCATACTGTACGGACCGTTATGTAAAAATTTAAGATTGCTTAGTAATTTTTCTAGTTTACTAGAAGCTTACTTGTCAACTTTCTTCACCCTTTCCAAGAATCTTCGAACAAAGATAGGTGTCGTGTTGTTTTGGAATGTTTTAATGTTTTGAGGTTTTTGAACCGCGGTCAATTCCTGTTGACTGCTCTAAACACAAAATATTGGCGCAAGGAAAGCCATGCGAAGTTGCTCAATACCAGTAAATAAAATAATAATCATGGAGCTCCGCTTTTAGGCTTGGCTAAATCTATATATTAATTATGCATGTGGTTATCTAATTAACTCAACTTTCTAAGGCTTTGATCTACTAGCTCATTTACGAACCTTCAAAGGCAAAAGAATATCCTGTTGAAAAGTAACGATCATTGACGTTAATCCATGCAGTGGTGAGTGTTTATAGCTATAGAACAAATTATATTTTTTGGCGAGATTGTTACATTTGTTTAATGAGTTTGTACTGAGGTTGGTCTAATAGCCTCCTCTTCCAGTACCTCGTCAACCAGTGAATCAAGTAACCCTCTCTGTGAGAATTACATTTTCATGCACAGGGATGATTTCTTCAAAAGATTCCAAGATGCAATCTACACGTCAAAACAGGGTGGGCAAAATTGTATTGTATGTTGCGTTGTCGAAAGTCATGGGATTCATCTTGTCATCACGATGTTCTTTTTTAAATAAATGGCAAACGAAAAGAAGAATGGCCAAGGATCAAGGAAAGCATTGATTTATAAAGAAATTTTAAGTTTCATTAAGGAGTTTCCTTCCCCGTTAAGGCCTTCCTCAAAACGTTTAAAGTACCTATAAAATGAAATTTTTTCTTGCCTCTGTGGAAGGTTTGAACTGTTTTAAGTGTTGGATACGATGCGAACCGTATTTTTTTGGCTCCGAAGTTGTGTTGGTCGCGATAAAAAGTGGTTCCGATCCAATTTGACCCACGGCCAATACGATCATATTTCACTGCTGTGACGTAGGAACGTTGACGTTTGCCCAATGTAACCAGCTGCAAGAACAAAGATTATACAGAAGGTGTAACCATGCATAATTTCCATCGGAGGAAACGAGACGAGTTTTGTCCGAAGACACCGAAAGGATTTCGTGCACTTTCGAACGTCTCATCTCGGTTCGGGTCATTTCGAAACTAGCTGTTTCGAGCAAAACACCTTTACTTCTCTCGGGAAATGGTGAAGAACTTTACGACTTTCCTCGTACGTAAAGCCATTCCGACTAGAGATATGGCTTATATCCCCCCCACCCTGAAAGTGACCGTGATCGCGTGATCAGAGGTGGGTAAGGTTTTCTTTCGCTCGATAATAAGACTTAGGGCCTGTTCACATGGAAGTGGGGGACCCCGGGAAGGTGAGGTACCCCGCCTCGGTGGGGCTACAAAAGTCTCCAAACAATCTCTCTTTATTTCTCGATTGCGTTCACATGTGAAGTGGGCTACCTCACCGAGGCGGGTTTCCCGGTCAGCCAGGGCGGGTAACCCACTTAGCTGGGGTGAGTTTTCTCCATGTGAATGCTGGAGGTGGGGTGGGGTGATGTTCATCCGGGTAATTGTCTCTGAATTCTTTGTTAATATGCATACTTAGCGACCACACGATAGCATTTTAAACATCATTCCAGCTCCCCGGGGTTGCATGTGAAAGCCAGCTTTTTTTGACCACGGCTAGGTGGGGTACCTCACCTACCCGGGGTCCCCACCGCCATGTGAACAGACCTTTAAGCTTATTATACACGGCGACTGGGATGGCGGGTTTCGCAACAGCCGTTTTGGTTGTTTTCCAATGTTTTCCGTTTTATCATTTTGAAAAGCTTACACATGTGACTTTCTTGCTGAAGAGATCCACGTAATATACATCTACATGTCGAAGTGGTAGTTAATTTTTGTTATCTAGCGCCACGTTGCTGAGTAGATGATTTCAACTATGTTGACCCCAACATGGTGCCCACAACATATCCTGACATAATGTAACCTTGATTTCGATTTATTTTTGTTTTCACTTGTTTTGTACTCATTATTCTCATACACAAAAGCAAAGAAAAATAAAAATCAGACCAGGCATAACACCAAATTGTGTTTGTACATCTCACTACACTAATCCTGTTTAGCAATGGACCTCAAAATGTTTGTTTTACACTACCATTCACTGTTGAGTAAGAACTTTAGGACACTGATTCAGTGGAAAGGGGTCCATTGGCCTATCAGAAGCCAGTTGCTGGAAAGGTTAAATTGGTAGTTGAATGCCAAAATCCACCATATCACCATAGTATAATTTAAAAAATTTACTATTTACAGCATTGACGAGCCCTCCCTAATTCTAACGCTTCTTTTACCATTTTGTTTATACATCTGAGGAACAAGAATCGTTGATTGCCAGTAGTGGTTCAAGCACAGTACCAAATCCTTCCCATACTAAAAGAAGAAAAACGCCTTCATGCTCAATGTGTGGAATAGTAATGAAAGGGCATCATCGTGACTGCAACAGCATGCTGATTTGCCCCCTATCCACTTTGCAGTCATGATGGACCTACATTGTGACACCAGTTTTTGTTGGATGTGTGAACTTTGTCCAAGAAATTATTGGTTACTGTGTTACTTTGGCTGGAAAGGTGCATTTTGATAACGTTTGGAACACATGAACACAAACATGGAAATCTAGCAAAGTAATCCCCCCTCACCTCAAACAAAAATCAAATCCCTAAAATGTTATTGAAATGTTTTTTTGTACGCGTGAAATGTTTCTTTCAAAATGCAAAAAAGGCTATTGAAGTTTTTCAATAAATGTAAATATTTATTACATTAACTGATAGCCTGCGAGCAAGCTCTCCCACCCCCACCCCGCTAGAGAGCTTGCTCGCAGGCTAATTAACTGAGAATAGGGTGTACACTGTATGTGCACCCTATGCTGCAAGCACAAGAACACTACACTTGCTTGATGCACTTATTGCAGGCTCCAAAACATATCAAGATGTTTCAAGACAAGATAAATGCTCAGACTCAGTATGAATTAAATGATGTCACTCTCTTGTATAACTGGGCTGACTGCATATATACTGATTAGATTTGCAAAAAGGCACCTGCACTAAAGTAGCCTTTACTTTACTACCAAAGTAGTCATTATAGAGCCTAAGAGTGTGACTAGTACTTTTGTCCTCTCTCCTCTTTCCCTTCTCCTCGCTCATTCTCTTATTCCTTTGCTTTTCGTGCTGTGGTGCTGTTTCCGCGCCCCTCAGGATCCATAAAAAGCGATTC
>JAEMWC010000691.1:82500-100000 GCA_016490735.1 Pachyseris speciosa
AGGGCGGATTAAACCAAATTATGTTTCTTTGTCTGTTCTTGCGGCTGCTCTGTGCGGTGTCAGTTGCAGGTTTCTTGCGTTCAGTGTACATTAATTCTTCGTCGTGTCCACTTTGTTTGAGTGCACTTTAGTAGTGTGGTTTGGCTTTGTTGAAGAGTTCTTTGCTTGAGGAAATGTCGGAGATTCGTCGGCCGATGGCTGCTGGTAGGTGTTTTATTATTGTAGGCGGATGGTTGGAATTGCTGTCGATGTAGAGAGTTTCGTTGTTGGGCTTTCTGTATGGATAGTAGGTTCCGTCCGTGATGTTTAGGGTGACGTCGAGGACGTTGCAGATTTGTAGGTTTGTGCTTATAGAAATGTTCAGTCCTTGTTTCTTAAATTCTCGTGTGATGTCCTTTCTAGTCCGTTCTGCAACTTCCTCGACGTCACTATTATTGCTATTATTGCAGCAAGCGTTAACACTTTTTTGTTAGGTCAGGGAGATTTACTATTTTGGTAATTTATTATTCTTTATTTTGGTAGCTAATAATAAAGTTGAAATTCGAGAGTTGTTCTTGTCGCTGTTTTCGTTTCTGATAACATAATCCTCGCTAATATTTTTTTGTAGAACAAGGGGATTGGATTTATGTGCGCTAACGATTGAACCTTCGAACGACTGTACCGGTAGAAGTTCCTTGATCGCAAGATCGCAAACTGGAAAACCACCGACCAAATTCAACATCTATGGAATGATTGACACATCGCGAAAAGTAAACAGCCCAATTTTCGGTATTCCTTCCAAAATATAATTTTGCTTTTTCTCTGAAGGCATTTATGCATTTGATATCAGGGGGATTACATGCTGTAGGAAACTAGTTATGAGGGGATTTAGCCAAGAAGATTTTAAGTCCCCTTTTGCGCGCAAAAAAAAAAAAAAACATGATTATCTCCGATCGCAGTTCTTCTTACCAAAAGAATCTCCGTAAATGTCCGTAAACTCGCATGTTACAACCCAGCGGCTTTATATTGTTGAATGCATATCTGAAAATTTATGTTTCTAAGAATACACGATTGTTCATTTTTTATTGTCTTCATGTAATATGTCCGTCGTCGTCGCGTCGCGTCGCGTTGGCTTCTAAATTTATCTTTCTAAAATCGAACGATGTGCTGAATGTGGTCCTCAGCACTGATCTTGGGGAGCAGTGGTGTTTTAAATTCCTAATAAGACAGCTTGCATCCTTAAACATGTTAAACAAAACGAAAATAATTTGTTCCGTGACCGATAGGAAACCGTTGGTTGCCTGTGGTTTCTGTGGTTTGAAGATCTCGCCTGTGATTGGTTACAACACAATTAACATTCCAGACATATTTTAGGTGTTCACGGCAATATAATCACCGCTGTAAATGACACATTCCAGTCAGTATTCACTCCTGTACCTATGGACTCACATCTTCCTCGTGACACCTGCAGCCCATATCCTGATATGCCTGATATCACTATTAGTGCTGAGGGTATCAAAAAACTCCTTCACAACATAAATCCAAATAAGGCAGGAGGTCCCGATGGCTTAAGACCAAGAGTGTTGAAAGAGCTGGCAATACCCATATCTCCTATTCTACAGAAAATCTTTTCAGAGTCTCTCTGCCAGTGTGCTGTACCAGACGACTGGAAATTGGCTATGATAACACCAGTTTATAAGAAAGGAGATAGGGACTGCGCAGGAAACTACCGCCCCATATCGCTCACTTGCATATGCAGCAAGTTGTCGGAGCACATTGTTGCCAGTGAGCTCACTACATATTTTACAGAGCATAATATACTTTACCATCTCCAACATGGCTTTCGGCATGGCCGATCTTGTGAATCCCAACTGCTTGAGGTAACATCAACATTACAAGCCAATGTAAATGCAAAAGCGCAAACAGATCTAATAATAATGGACTTTTCCAAGGCTTTCGACAAGGTCTGCCACAAGAAACTAATATCTAAGTTGGACTTTTATGGAGTACGTGGTAATACCCTACAGTGGATTTCCTGCTTCCTTAAGGGTCGCCAGCAGTGTGTTGTGTTGGAAGGGACTCAATCCTCTTATCCTGATGTCCTCTCAGGGGTTCCCCAAGGGTCAGTTATTGGCCCAACTCTATTCCTTGTATATATAAACGATCTACCTGAGTATGTCAACTCTACAGTGCACCTCTTTCCTGACGATACAGTTATGTATCTTACGATCAACTCTGATGAACAGTGCACTCAGTTACAAGCAGACCTAAACAGGCTAGAGGAATGGGAAAGACAATGGTTAATGGAATTCAACCCAGAGAAGTACGAAGTACTGCGCATATCAAGGAAGAAAACAGTCATCTATTTTGATTACACTCTTCATGGCAAGATCTTAAGATCTGTAAAAAGTGCAAAGTATCTTGGAGTCGAACTATCTCATGACCTTAAATGGAATGCCCAGATTGGAAAAGCCACTGCTAAAGCTGATCGCACTTTAGGGTTTCTAAAAAGGAACCTTAGAGTTAAGTCATGCGCATTGAAACAACAAGCATATTTCAGCCTTGTGAAACCCCAGCTTGAGTACTGTTCGAGCATCTGGGATCCAAGGCAGGGCATTGAAAACAACGGATCTTACAGAGATGGTTCTGCGCCGAGCAGCTAGGTGGACATTGTGCCGGTATCACCCAACAGTAAGTGTCTCAGACATGCTCCAGGAGCTTGGCTGGCGTTCCCTACTGCAGAGGCGATGTGATGCACGTTTGGTTCTACTATACAAAATAAAAAATGGACTTGTCGCCTGCAACCGAGATCAACTAAAGGACCCTATCAAAAGATCTCGCCACACCCATGACCACACCATCCGCCCCATAACCTGCAAAACAAAATCTCACCAACTCTCCTTCTTCCCAAGAACTATTTTGCAATGGAACAATATCCCGCCGGACTTATTTGTTAACTGTAACTCCAGTGCCATTTTCCGTTCTCTCATCTCAAATCTGACCCATTAGTTTAGCCACAGTACAGTTTCCTTTTACAATTATTTATTTATTTATTTATTTATCTATTTAGCTATTCATTTATTTATTTACTTATTTTATTAACTTATTTATTTATTTATTTACTCACTTATTTCACTGGAAAATCTGGACCATTTACAGAGTTAATGAAATGTCTGTGAATCTTAAATTTACAGACTTTTTATGAGAGTTCAAATCTGACCTACTTTTACATACGGCATACAAAATATCTGTAAAATCATTTTTATAGATATTTTATACACTTTTTGTGATATTCCTTTTTAGAATGTTTATGAAATGATTATGAAATTTAACTGCTGAAATAAGAAGAAAAACTGAAAAATTTACAGACTTAACAAAATCTCTGAAGAATGTTTGTAAATTTGACATTTACAAAGATTTTCTGTGGTTATTTTATTCACTAAAATCTCTGCAAATCGGTACAAATATAGCATTTTAAAATCTCTGTAAATTGACACAAGCAGGACATAACCCCCATGATGCGGAGTTAAGTTAACTGAGTTACTACTGTTGGAGTTATTATAACTCCAAAAGGGTAGTGTGCGGCTTTCGTCTTGGATTTCAACAGCGTTTGTTTTTAAATGGCAAGCGGTGCACGCGGCAAAGAAGGACGGCCTCAAAACTATGTCCTCGCCAAGTTTGTGCTTCCCGAGCGGCTGGGCTGATTTCCCTTTCGGGCGCCATAAGCATTGGCCGTTTGGCCGAGAGGCAAAGTGTTTAAAAATAAAAGGTAGTAAAGTGCCAAAGAGTCGTTTGAAAGACAAACCATACTTTTTGGGCTTAGCCCTTCACTAGAGGTATGTAGATGATTTGAAATTGCGTACTATTGTTCTTTATTATCTTCTGACCGAGAGGGAGCTCGAGGGAGTTGGGTTAGACTTGGGCATGCGCAAACGAGTTCATTCCCGGTAGGCAATTCGTAGTTTTGGCGCCCGTTTCAACTCAAACTTCGACTCGTGGAAGACAGTTTGGGAGGAATTTCTCCCACTTCGAATGGCTTTTTACCTCAAGATCTTAAAATAATGGAATTTAATAGTTCTACAACGTATATGCGACCGGTTGGCAAGCTTCTTCCACGCTAATCGAGTGCTTTTGGTTCAAGTTTTTGGTCTCCGTGTTCAGTGATGGTTGCCTTGGTCTGCTGTAGATTTCAAAGGTAAGCATTATTGGTCATTTTAGACTGTAATATTTCCAATATATAGTACTGGCTGGGTGTATGTATCTCAAAGAGCTTGCTATACGAAGAAAATACAAGTGACTAGTGGTATTTTCCATGGTATATATGTACCACTCGAAAGCATTGCATAACTACAGTAGTACGTGCGGCTGTATAAAATTATGCTATCTTGCTAATTCATTACCATGTTTGTTTTTAATATAAGCAAGGGTTAAGCTTACTGCATGTGCAGGTAAGGACTCGTAGCTAAGATTGCGGCAAACTAGGTGCTCAACTGGCTTACACTTGATTAGATCCATTGATTTACCTGTAGTTGGTGGCAAAGTGAGCTTTTGGTGTGATCATAAATTCCAGTGCAATGTACTTGTACTTAAACTCAATTATAAATTTTGCTTTCCAAGTGTCTCTAAATTAGATGACAAGACTCCATAAAGTCCCATCCACTTATTATGTATACACTTACAAAATAATGTAAGACCCAAACCCTGTTTCGGGAGCAGGGCTAGCACAACAGTAATACAATGGTTGTATTTAATTATGTATGGAACTGTGTGGACATCTTTTGAAATTAGCTTTCCAATTTAAAGGCCTATTTTTCTCCCTTGATCCAATGTTGGCATCTGTTTTTGTTCTGAAATTGCGCTGTTGTTAAAGAAAGGAAACATTTAGCACTACACTAAAGCATACAGCTGTAGGAGCAAAACAAAGCAACACAGCAGTGTAGACCTCATCACAGAGATCTCATCAAGAAAGAAATTATCACTCAGTTCAGACAATTGTAGAATGCCCAATGGGGCATGAAAATTGTAGTTCATAAAGAGACACAATGACAAGTCAGATTGAATTGACACTGAAGAGTGGAGCCAAGCCACATAGTCCATTATGCAAACTGACCTTGAAGTAAAAACATCAAACATGAGGAAAACAGTTATCCAGACATATACACAATTTACTCATCATCAAATCAGTTTCCAAATTGCAGTAAGTTGGCCCTCAGGGAATTGGTAGAAACTTCAAGGTAAAAAGCACCCAACATGAAACCTCATTTTCTTGTTACAGTACATGTCGTGTAAGTACTTTAAATTTGATAAAAAACAATGCTGTATGAATTGGCCATTACCATGTTGCCACACTTGACTCTTCTGACTTAAAATGGGCCAAAATTTACAAATAGATGTACAAAACTTTCCCAAAGTAATAAAAGAAAAATGAAGAAGAATAAACAGAAAACATATTTGCGGCCATTAATTGTGGGATAAAACAAGGGCTTCAAAGGTCTAAGGAATTTCATGTCACACGAAATTCATGAATTATTGGTCATGGCGTGTACAGCCCTGTAATGCATCAAGGCTGAAGATGGGTCTTTTAGTTTGAGTGTTCACGTCTTCATTGAAGTGCCTACTGTTGTGGTAATGCAACTATTAATTCTGTTAACCCTAACTCGACAAAAAAAATCGTGTGGTACAAAATTAATTCTGGCCACAGCTGCCGTCCAATAAAGTCTGCTTGATTTCGTATCAGTGACCTGACTTTTTTTACAATGAGAAAAGAAATAGAGACAGCTAATTTATAGTTATATATATTTTTATCCCAATCACAGTATACAGTAATATGTCAATTAAATTACACTGTAGTGGGCTTACTTTATTTACATGTACTGTGTATCATGTACAAATGACCTTCAAAGGCTGTTTTTTTTTCCCATAGTACAGTGCTTGTGTCCAGGCAAGTATTTGGGGTGTTAAAACATAAATCTCTATCCTGCTTGATTGTATTTGAAATGCTTGGAGCCTTACTTTTGTTTTGCAATAGTTGTGCTAAACAGCTACTGAGTATTGTATGGCATTTGCCTCCTTTTACAGACTGTAGTGATAGCTCACCCAAGTATTACAACTGTCAGTGAGACCATCACTGTATGAGAGCAGATCAAAGGCAAGTGGAACTATCTAAAATTTTTAAAGTTATTTTTTTTGCATCATAAGGTGGTATGTTCACTTCTTTTTGCCTTTTTTTAACTTTTACAATAATTAGTCATTCAGCGAGCTTCAGTTTATGGCTTGTAATGAGAATGTGCAATGAAGACCATACTGTAATTACAGTGTATTCTCCTGGATTTCTGAAATTTCATTACTGCTGGGGTGTTTTTCATACCTACAGACTGTATGATTGTCTACACTGTAGTTGTTATGTGTAATAAAGAATAACAAGTCATTCAAGATGGCTTCATGTTCATGGAACGAGCGTAAAACTCCTAAGCCCAACCATATATGCATGTGCCATTGCAGCATTAACACCAATCCTTTAAGAAAAATCTCCCTTAATGTTTGCGTCATCCCTGCAAACTGCAATGATGCTTGGTCATGAGAAGGTTAAGACACAGTGTTGACATGCTTGAGCAAACAAAATAATTATAAGACTGTCTTCTGGCCTGCCATCATGGCTTGTAACACTTAAAAACTAGATCATGTTTTCCAGAGACCTACACTAAGACCATCTACAAGTAACAGTATTGTTTGGGAGATCATGACAGTAATCATCCTCTGGCACTCAAGATTTGAATCTTTGAATCTTTCAGCCTGGCCAATGTAGCATTTTGTATTGTGTTAACATGCACATATTTTTCAATATTTAAGCTCATATTTTCATTCTGGTTTCTGAACTGTACAGTACAGTGTATACTTGGCCTTGACATCCGGTTTTTTTAATCTTCAGGCTGAATACATGTAGTTACATGTGCAGTACATTATATGGCAGACTACTTTACAGTGTACAGTGTATGCTCAAGTTGCAAAGAAAAGTAAAACCTTTTCAGGTAAGAACTTTCTGTAACATAGCATGAACCTTTTGTCGTCTTCGGAATTTTTGTTCCACCTCATGCAACCTTGATCAGTGTAACATAAAAAAGATCACATCTGCATGATGGGCTTGTGATTTCTTTTAAGTCCTGGTCAAACTATTGAACAAAGTTGGATTTAACATTGCAAGATTGTTCGACCGTTTGGCTGCCCATGTTGGATGATGTTTGTCAAACAATTTTTGCTAGATCAAGTGTTGGATAGAGTTTGCTTTTGATCAAACATTACGCCCTGGCAACAATTCTGCTCAATGAAAAAAATGTTGCAGTGTTTTGCCGCTCTTCCAACAAAGCTTTATCCTGATGCAAGTCACATTCACCCTGCTAGCCAATCAATAGTTGCTATTTTCATGCTCTCTTTGCAGATGTCCGGTTCAATAGTGTTTAAAATTTCTGAGAACTGATCTGGGCTTGTTTATTCTAATCATCTCCCTAAACACGGGTGTATCTTGCAATGATAACTGTAAAACGGTATGGAACATACCCTTTTCAGCTTGTTCTCTTAACCATTCCATGATTTTTTCTCACTTCACACCGAACACTGAACAGCTCTGGTACCATAAACATTAACGCTAAGCGCTTTTGGTTTCCACTTTAGTGCTACAGTGTATGTTTTAAATTACATTTTTGCGTCAAGCTGTACCAGTAGCTTGTTTTGCCACAGACTATAGTTTGGATACATGTAGTTTGGCCAGGGCTTTACACTACACTGTAAATTACTGTACTCCCACTTTAAAAGAATGAATAATGCTGTAAAATACATGTATACAGTATTTGTATTTGTCCATACCCTATGATCACCAGTTAGGTGAACTATCTAATATTTACCGATTTCAAATTGGAAAGTTTGTTACTTTTCAAGAAAGGCTTCCCTTCTGATGCATTCAGAGAACTGTGTTTGCTGATAAGTCCTATTCATCGTTACAATACTAGACATTGCAACTGTACTGTGTTTGGATACATGTAGTTTGGCCAGACAGTTGGTAGTAGTAGTAGTTTGTAGTAGTAGTTTGGCCAGACAATATCAGACAGTTTGCAATAAGTTTTCAGACCTAAACTGTTTAATTCCTTTCATTCAGAAATTCAGAATGCTGACAGTACATGTATTTCTCTGTTAAAATCTGAATTAAGAACATTACTCCTCTATTGACTACCCCTATTTTGAATGTGTTGTTTTATGTTTTGCTGCCGGTGTGTGTTTGTTTGTGTGCTTGCTTTTTTACACGTAACCTAAGTGTAACATGATAGTAATGCATGAAACCCCAAACAGAAACTCGAAAAAAATCCGAGTTCCAGATGGGATTGGAACCCATGACCCTCCGCAATCTAGATGGAAGCTCTAACCACTGAGCTACTGGTGAGCAAGGGTGAAATGTGGGCTTTGACTGGAACTGCATCACGCGGTCACGCAGCCATCTTTGATATGCCTCAATATGCATCTTTGATACGCCTCAATGTGACTGCGCAATGCAGTTATGTGTGTGCCAGTCATTATTTGGCTGTGTGACCGCGTGATGCGGTTCCAGTCAAAGCCCACATTTCACCCTTGCACACCATAGAGTGTCCAGTAGCTCAGTGGTTATCCATTCTAGATCGTGGAGGGTCGTGGGTTCGAATCCCATCTGGAACTCAGATTTTGTTTTTCGAGTTTCTGTTTGGGGTTTCATGCATTACCACATGTATCATGTTGTATTTCTTATTTCACTCACTTTGGTAACCTAAATGAATTGATTAATTAAATAAGCTACATGTATGCCTAAAAATCATGATTTCCAAGTTGTAATTTTTTAGGAGCCCGTAGCTCGTATAAGCCCCAATGGTTTCTTTATGGACATCCTCGCCATTATGTTTCTCATTCTTTTGTTATTTATTTATCTTTTGTATTTTAATACATATTTATCTTGTAACAATGTGTAAGAAATATGGAAAAAAATAAATTGAAACTGTTCAAATTGCCTGCTCCAAAAAAAAAAAACATTCATCTCTCCTATAAATAAAAATTAATGTGACCTGCAGAACAAGCAATTTTTTCTTCTAGCCAATCTGGTATCATACATAATTATGTGCTACATAGAGTCCTTTGAAGTTTACCCCCTAATAGGAATTTCCTTTTCATACCTTATACATGCTACTGTAACAGTAAGGTACATGTACTTGTCATTGCCACCACATTAACTCTACTCAATTTTTTTTGCCTTTATGCAAACTGTAATAAGTTAAGCCTATACTAAGCACGAAATAGCCTCCACAGTGAAGTCTTATTGTCCATGCTTTTTCTTGAAGGCATAATGTATAATGTTACAATGCATGTAAGTTACGGAAGCTTTTCACAGCCAATAACAGTCCCTAGTCCAGGCAAACCAAGTCTTTAAAATAATAAATCTTTGTGTACGGTTGACCCACCGAATCTTTCCTTATTGATGGTCTATCCAGTGTTGACCAATTGATGCACATACAGTACACTGTAATAGCCTCCTATGCAGGTGTTACTTATATGTTGGTCGTATTCTCCCTCCCCACCAACATCTGCTGAACAGAGCTGGACATTCCCTTCCCAGGAACTGACTAATCACATCATGGCTGTTTGGTGGCTACATATAAGTTCCTGTAGCCTCCTTTGCAGCCATTTTTGTCAGTTCTCTTCTCCCTCCAGATTGAATACTTAGACACAATGGGAATGGTATTTCCAGCTTAGTTCACCAGACATTAGTGGGGAGGGATTAAGGACAGACCCAAACAACAGCTGCAAAGGAGGCTAATGCACATAAGTGATGTTTTCAACATTAAGGAATACATGTACATGTATATCTATATGCGTAGATACATAATTATATTATGTGTTGTATCACACAAATCAAATGCTGGCATTTTCTTTGTTCCTTCAATCAGTTTAGTTCATTTAAAGTCTTTTTTTCTTTTACAGAAAGAAAAATAGCACATCAGAGGATCAAGGACACCAAATTCATTGCCAAAGGAATTTGTCTTGGGTGGTCATCTATTTATGGCCTGGGAAAAGCCAGCAGTATAATTTTATCCTGATGAGTGGCAACTCTGTGATCATCTTTCAGTCAACTGCAGCCTGTTCACATCCTAAAACATTTTGTTTTCTTTAAACCAAGGTTTTTCAATTCCTTAAGGATGAAAAATTGAACATCATAACATTACATGTACAGTACCGGTTAAAAGTAAGTTGACAGTCTTGACTCGATCCTCGCGAGAATCCAGTATCAAGGATCGAGTTGAGAATCGAAACTCGATTCACTCGAAACTCAACTCGATCCTCGTTACTTGATTCTCGCAGGAAGCACTCTATTGTTATTCATCGAGTACGTGATTCGACTTTCCAAGTTCTTGAGGAAAGAACGCAGTTGTTCTGTATGGACACTTATGTAGATACTACAACAATTTCCGTTCGAACAATGTAACAAATTCAAGCTAAAGGACAGCGTGGTGACAAATACTGTCAAAAGTCATTTAGGTTTTGAGGATGCAGTGTACAACTGTACTTCTCAAGGAAATATCGCATACTGCATAAAAAAAACAAGGTCAAAAGACATTTAGTTTCTTTCGAGGTCACAGCATTGTGCTTTTCTACATAAAAATTCTGATGCTAAATTTTGAACCGTTTATATGGCCGCTCGTTCATAAGCACAACAAATCAAGATCGCTGCGGTTCATCGCGGACACTGTCATCAAAAGCGATCAAAATTTCAAGAAAGCTGGCTATTTGTCAACGAAAATGCACAGTGTACAAGTAGGTGAATAGTGTTCTCGCTAGCCAGTAGCCGCTTGGCAAGCGTAAGGAATTCAAGGCTGGCGCGATTGATCGAACAAGTTTCGACAAACCCGCGCTCATCGACCATGAATATGCAAACAAGACATGGTAGCTTATGGTATGTACGACGCCAACTTCGAAAAATGCTCATCGCCTTTGAAATAAATAAATTGATAAACGTTCGATGGAACACTAGTAAAACTCTGAGGAAACATCCGAAGTGAAATACATGTATAAGTTGGATAGAAACGTCGCCGAGATGATCTTCACTCTTCGGCCAAAAATAGTGCAAAGCAAACATTGAATAAAAATAGACTTGACAGACACTGCGCGTGAGAACAGAAAATTTGCATACCATAACGAATTACACACATTTGTGTTTCAAGTTTGGAGGAGTTACATTGTAAAATTTATTCCTAAGAACGGTCGAAGAAAATCCTGTTTCAACGAAATAAAGTTCCGAATGAGCACCATTAGTGAACACATGTATTGACACGTATGCATATCGAATTTCATCTTAAAATTATGCGTGTCTGTGACAAAAACATGCAATGCTCAGTCGGCCAAGTTTTATTCATCGAACATCTGTTACTTATTGGGAGATATTGTAGTGGTGTGGTCAGTTCTTGGCCATTCTGTTCTTTCTCAAGCGTCGATTTCTGCGAATCTGCCCATCTGTCAAAG
Organism: Pachyseris speciosa; assembly: GCA_016490735.1. Classification (NCBI taxonomy): domain Eukaryota; kingdom Metazoa; phylum Cnidaria; class Anthozoa; order Scleractinia; family Pachyseridae; genus Pachyseris; species Pachyseris speciosa. The sequence continues at coordinate 94,009 of JAEMWC010000691.1, forward strand.
AGGTTGAATCACATTTAGAAACATTGCTTACTGAACGACTACTCTTGCATCGTTTGCGTTCCTTCGAGTAGCTGAAGTTGCTTTTCAAGATGTCTCCCTAATTTGCTCGAGAGGTCTATCGAGTGATCAGTCAAGCGACAAGCTCATTATCTCTGATCTTGCGAGACGCAAACCTCGACTCGATTCTCAATGGCTGAGCCTCGATGCTCGAAACTTGCAGAAATCGAGTATCAAGGATTGAGTCGAGAATCGAGACTCAAAAGAGACTGTCAACTTACTTTTAACCGGTACTGTACATGTATATCATAAAGAAAACATTAGCTTGTTGAAACCTTCAGTTGAATTGCACTTGGTTAATTGTGTCTGAGAGGGCTCTGGTGACTTCTATTTTATGTACATGTACATGTACATCGAGACTCAAAAGAGACTGTCAACTTACTTTTAACCTGTACTGTACATGTATATCATAAAGAAAACATTAGCTTGTTGAATCGAGACTCAAAAGAGACTGTCAACTTACTTTTAACCGGTACTGTACATGTATATCATAAAGAAAACATTAGCTTGTTGAAACCTTCAGTTGAATAGCACTTGGTTAATTGTCTCTGAGAGGGCTCTGGTGACTTCTATTTTATGTACATGTACATGTACAGTGTGCCTCTGAGTGACACCTCATAGAGTTCAGTTTAACATAATGAAAGGTTGCTCTTTCTATCTGGTTATTCCCTCTTAACACACCTTATAGAGTTCAGTGTAAAATACTTGTTATCTCTCTTTCTGTCTATCTAGTTTAACTCCTCTGAACTGGTGGGTGGCACGCCCCATACAGTTCAGTGTAACATTCATGTAATCTCTCTTTCTCTCTCTCTAATTAAACCCCTCTGAACTGGCGGGTGGCATGCCTCATACAGTTCAGTGTAACATACATGTAATCTCTCTTTCCCTCTAGTTTAACCCCTCTGAACTGGCGGGCGGCACGCCTCAAACAGTCCAATGTAGCATACATGTAATCTCTCTTTCTCTAGTTTAACCCCTCTGAACTGGCGGGTGGCATGCCTTATACAGTTCAGTGTAACATACCTGTAATCTCTCTTTCTCTCTATCTAGTTTAATTCCTCTGAACTGGCGGGTGGCACGCCTCATACAGTTCAGTGTAACATACATGAAATTTCTCTTTCTGTCTATCTAGTTAAACCCCTCTGAACTGGCGGGTGGCACGCCTCATACAGTTCAGTGTAACATACATGTAATCTCTTTCTCTCTCTAGTTTAACCCCTCTGAACTGGCGGGTGACACGCCTCACAGTTCAGTGTCACATACCTGTAATCTCTCTTTCTCTCTAGTTTAACCCCTCTGAACTGGCGGGTGGCACGCCTCATACAGTTCAGTGTAACATACATGAAGTTTCTCTTTCTGTCTATCTAGTTTAACCCCTCTGAACTGGCGGGTGGCACGCCTCATACAGTTCAGTGTAACATACATGTAATCTTTCATTCTCTCTCTCTAGTTTAACCCCTCTGAACTGGCGGGTGGCACGCCTCATACAGTTCAGTGTAACATACATGTAATCTCTCTTTCTCTCTCTCTAGTTTAACCCCTCTGAACTGGCTGGTGGCACGCCTCATACAGTTCAATGTAACATACATGTAATCTCTCTTTCTCTCTCTCTAGTTTAACCCCTCTGAACTGGCGGGTGGCATGCCTCATACAGTTCAGTGTAACATACATGTAATCTCTCTTTCTCTCTATCTAGTTTAATTCCTCTGAACTGGCGGGTGGCACGCCTCATACAGTTCAGTGTAACATACATGTAATCTCTCTTTCTCTCTCTATAGTTTAATTCCTCTCTACTAGCGGGTGGAACGCCTCATACAGTTCAGTGTAACATACCTGTAATCTCTCTTTCTCTCTGTCTAGTTTAACCCCTCTGAACTGGCGGGTGGCACGCCTCGTACAGTTCAGTGTAACATAAAACATTAGTAACTCCAATTGTGAGTTGTGTGTGTTATAAGAAAAGATAAAGCTAAGGGACGTAAATTATACAACTTCTGCGGCAATTGCAATAGAAAGGATACCTTTTTCATGCCGTTAAATGTTCAGTGGCGATGAACTGGCAAGCTCGGCCCTGAAAAATTCACGGTCACTGACGTTTTTAGCGTTGTTCAGGTCGCTTTAGTATAGTACCAGCTCGTTTTTGCAAAGAAAACGTTAACATTTTGCAATAAAATACATATCTTTTGAAGATATTGTGTGCACTTTATTTATCGACAGACACTTTGTGGTCCAGCTTTTGTTTACTTTTGATAGACATTTTGTTGGGATTTTGTGTTCTGGCGTTTCATCCTGGTTTGTTTCCCTCTGTCTTTTACAGAGAAAATATGAAGATTTTGCTGAGATTTCATATGGTACTCCTTGTATATTTTACAAACATTACACCCACTTTTTATTAACATTGTGTGCTTTTTATTTGTGTACATTTTATTAACATTTCATGCAGTTATTTTGGTTCGATTTTTACGAAGATTTTATGGACATTTTATGTTCTTTATTTTACAGAGTTTTTTCCTAGAGTTTTTTTTTACAGAGAATACGTTGAGATTTTACAAGGATTTTTACAAAGTTTATGAAATCTCTGTAAATTTTGCTTACAATTTACACAGAAAACATTGAGATTTCACAGACATTTAATGGGGTCTGGACGCGTAAAATTCGGTCGAATCTACAGACATTTTATAGGGTTCATAAAATCTCTGTAAGTGTGCACGTTTACAGACATTGCAATTTACAAAGGAAATGTATACATTTTACAGAGATTTGACAAACTTTTTTGAAGTCTCTAAATGGTTCAAGTTTTCCAGTGACCATCCGCCCCATAACCTGCAAAACAAAATCTCACCAACTCTCCTTCCCAAGAACTATTTTGCAGTGGAACAATATCCCGCCGGACTTATTTGTTAACTGTAACTCCAGTGCCATTTTCCGTTCTCTCATCTCAAATCTGACCCATTAGTTTAGCCACAGTACAGTTTCCTTTTACAATTATTTATTTATTTATTTATTTATTTATTTATCTATTTAGCAATTCATTTATTTATTTACTTATTTTATTAACTTATTTATTTATTTATTTACTCACTTACTTATTTATTTATTTATCTTTTTATTTATTTATTTATTTATTATTAGTCATTTTCACATATGTATTTTATATACTGACCGCCCGGCAAATAATCCTCCTCAGAGGGGCTGCCGTACAGGAAGATAGATAGATAGATAGATAGATCTCCCTGGAAATTAATTAAGTACAGTAAAGGTAGGGAGGGGATATATAAGAAACTGATTGCCTTAATTACTTAGGATCACCAGCCTATTCTCGTTTGGATGGCGATTCATTAGGGATTTCTGAGAAATACAAACAGACAAGGTTAATTTGGGAACAGAAATCAACACAACTAAGTAATGAAGTGAAAATGTGGCTCAGCCAGGAATCGAACCTGGCTCTCCAGATTACCGGTCGGATGCCTTAACCACTGCCCCAACCACACTGGGAACAAATATTTTTACTGTACAACACATACACACTGTGGCCTTCTGGTGGTAAGGTCCAAGGAGACAATTTTACACATTTTCTGCGATCAGGATCACGTCACTACTCCCCGGTCGATCGGCGATGCACGGCCAAATCCCCATGGAAATTAATTAAGTACAGTAAAGGTAGGGAGGGGATATATTCGAAACTGATTGCCTTAATTACTTAGGATCACCAGCCTATTCCCGTTTGGATGGCGATTCATTAGGGGTTTCTGAGAAATACAAACAGACAAGGTTAATTTGGGAACAGAAATCAACACAACTAAGTAATGAAGTGAAAATGTGGCTCAGCCAGGAATCGAACCTGGCTCTCCAGATTACCGGTCGGATGCCTTTACCACTGACCCAACCACAATGGGAACACATATTTTTACTGTACCATCGCCCAGAATGCAGCGACATATCCGGGACCTTGACAATGGCTTCGGCGGTAAATTTGAAAATTAATCAGCGAAACGGGGTTAAAACAAAAGAGTAATTGCTCCGAAAAGGTCGAGTGGGGCTTGCGTTTTTCAAGCTTTCGTCCAAACTACGCAACATTTCTTAGTTTAACATATGGCTTTTACAGAAGAGAGTTCACTAAAAAATATTTTACCATTTTCAACTTCCTTGTGCTTCTATAAACTCTGGCTATTTTAATATGAAACTTGGCCTTTTTAGTCACAAGTAAGTATGGGAAGTCGCTGTTGCTTCACATTAAGGCTGGATTTCTCTTGAGCTAATACCCCAATTTCTGTTTTAGCATGTGGTTATGACAGTCTAGCTATTTAGGAAGCTTCACATAAAATTTCCGTATGATTTTGACGGTTGTAAATTCTGGCTTTCGCGGAATTTCTGAAACGAGTTCTGATCTCTCGCTCGGTTTTGCCTGTGGTGAACCCCATGAGAACACAGTCGACTTATTTCAAAACTCCCGCGAGTATATTAATGTATTCTATGGTCCGCCTACACAAACAATAGCGCGCACAGAACCACTCGAAAAAAGTTCGCATGCAGTAAACTTTTCTACACAGTCAATATTGCTTGTTAATTGAGGTATCATGCCTTCCGTGCAAGAAAGGCAAACTGCTTTCTCGCACGTACCTACACCGCTGAAAAACGACGATGAGATCAGTGATCCAAATCTGAATAATTATCTCACACAAACAATATTTGCTCAGGCGTAAGACGCCGTCTGCTTATTGACCGGCATAGGATTTCAGAGAGAACTGTCATTCATTTTACTTTTCCGATCGTTTTACGAATGGAAAAGACCTATATTCTTTTTTTAAGTCCGCGATCAACGTATAGACAATCTGAAACGAGCAAGTAAAAGACTGCGTCTTTAAAAAGCGCAACGATGAAACACATGATAAGTTCAGCGCATCGGATTTGCTTTTCGGCGACGTTTTTTAAAATAGAAGTTTGTTTTTCGAGAAATGTTTCGCCTATCGCGCTCAGAAAAAAAGACGATAGTTTTGCGATAATTGTTTGGCCATCACGATCAGACCATTCCAAGTATATGTTAAAAAGAAGAAGAGAATCTTTCTGCACACGAATTTGCCGACAAAACAGTTTATAAAGAGCGCGGACCGCCTTTATTAGGTGTTATCACACCTTGAGAATTACCTCACATATCAAACCGTTTGATTGACCGCCACCGATTCTTTCACGAGAGCAGTCGGTATTCCGAAAGCTCAATCTATTTCATTATTATATTCCGCCCATTGAGAAACTGGCCGCTGTAAGTAAATGTCGCGAAAGACAATAGCATTCTGGGCGATGCAACACATACACAGTGTGGCCTTCTGGTGGTAAGGTCCAAGGAGACAATTTTACACATTTTCTGCGATCAGGATCACGTCACTACTCCCCGGTCGATCGGCGATGCACGGCCAAATCCCCCTGGAAATTAATTAAGTACAGTAAAGGTAGGGAGGGGATATATTCGAAACTGATTGCCTTAATTACTTAGGATCACCAGCCTATTCCCGTTTGGATGGCGATTCATTAGGGATTTCTGAGAAATACAAAAAGACAAGGTTAATTTGGGAACAGAAATCAACACAACTAAGTAATGAAGTGAAAATGTGGCTCAGCCAGGAATCGAACCTGTGTCTCCAGGCGATGCACGGCCAAATCCCCTGGAAATTAATTAAGTACAGTAAAGGTAGGGAGGGGATATATTAGCAACTGATTGCCTTAATTACTTAGGATCACCAGCCTATTCCCGTTTGGATGGCGATTCATTAGGGATATATATAGTAGTGTATGATGGGAACAGAAATCGAAACAACAAAGAAATGAGTGAAAATGTGTTCAGCCGGGAATCGAACCACAGTCTCCTGGTTACCGGTCAGATGCTTTACCACTAGGCCACTGAACCAACCCCACCATTCAGCGGAATTGGAAGTACCTTTAA
>JAEMWC010000691.1:105000-115000 GCA_016490735.1 Pachyseris speciosa
ATTAAAAAAAAATGTATAAAACGTTTTTCAACACTCGAAGAGAAATTTCGTATCTCCGCGCGGCCATGTAGATAGATAGACACCTTTATTTGAAAGCAAAATAAATAGGTAAGACCTCAGGGTAGTGCCTTCAGGGAGCTTACAAAGCATCTCTTCTATCAACAGGAGCCCTGAGGTCATTACCTAACATAGAATATACATTAAAAGGATATATACAAAAATAAAGACTAAAATATTAAGAGCCTAAATTTATGTACATTTAAAGTGATTATTAAAACTCGTACTTCCATAATAATAAAAGGATCTTCTGGCTGTTTCCGTTCTTATTGCAGGCAAATGTAAAAGATTGCTCTGCCAGGTTGAGCGAGTACAGATGTACTTATTGAAAACAAATAGTTATTAAAATACTGAGGACAGTGACCATCTATGCATTTTCTCACAAGTTTCAGAATATGATCATCACGCCGGGTCTAAGACTCTTGGCTTTCATTGCAGTGTCACTACTAGATGTCTTTAATACAATTCTTCCTACGCGGCTGTAAAGCTTCTAAAGTTCCGCTGTTAACTTCTCCACAACAAGCCCAGACCCCAGCAAAATATTCTAATATCGGTCTAATCATTGAAATATAAAAGCCTCTATTTATTTGATCATTCGGAGAGGTTGAAAAGTGTGTTTGTAAAAGCTTTGGGTAAAAGTCAAGGCTAGTCGGTCGATTTTTCGATAGTTAATTTTAATTAGTTGCTCTTTTTGCTTCAGCACAACTGAAACGTATTAATAATGCTTAAGAGATACACAGGCAAGTAAAAACTAGCAATATAATGTTCCGACGTTTCGACGACCTCATGACGCCATTCTCAAGGAATGAAACGACTGAAACGATAGTAATATAGTAGGCATGGTGTTTTACTTTTTTTGCTGTGGTTTGTTATTAAAATGCTGCGGAATGCGGGTGGCGTCATAGGCTATTGTCTATTTTAGGTTACCCTTCAGTGAGGGAAGTTGTTTCCCGTTAAGTTTTCCTGTGTCAATACTTGTAATCTTTCGTATTGCCAAACTATTAAAGTGTCTATATCGTCTTTTCTTTTTTGTGGTTCTGGTATGTACATAACGGAGCTAGAAAGGTGCATGGGTATATTCCTGGTTTGACGTCACACACTGCTTTGCATGCATCTTTACAAAGACTTAATGTGATGCAAATCAGTTTGTGACGTGAAATCAGGAATAGACCCATGCACCTTACTAGCTCGTTCAAGTTTGATGGGCGTGGCTCAAGCGGGAAATTTGAATGACGATTTCAGGACAAAAACACGGCGGAATTAGAAAGTAAAGTAAAGTAAAGTAAAGTAAAGTAAAGTAAAGTCTGCATCTCATGAATAAAATGCGGAAGATTCCTATTAGCGTGCGGAGGAATACATTAACGTCATGAATAGACATATTAAAGGATCCCTCCCATCGACAATACCTTGCGCGCCTTTGTTGTTGTTTTCATTCCCGCCGCGGGCCTGACAGGTGCGGAAACGTCAAGAGATCCGAGACGAGTGCCGGCTAAATCGAGGAAATGGACCACGATATAAGCGTGGACGTAGATGTTGTAGAAATGGAGGCTGTTTCCGTAACCATATATGGTTCACCTGTTGCACCACGCGGGCAAACGAACGAAGAATCGGTAGAAACAGCCTCTGAAGCTGTCCCTTTGGCGAACGTGAATCGAGTGGTAAGTCAAATCCACATTTGCTTCGTGAACGTGTAAGATAAAAATTCGTTTTTTTTTACGCCGTTTTCCATAGCAAATATTTTGTTCCGTCACAGACCTATGCCTGTAAGAATTCGTGCAGCCGTAAAAATGCTTCAGTGAAATGCTCCAGCAGCTGCTAGTGTGGAACAAAGAGGATCGCATGCAAAAACAAGACAGTTGAGCAGAGGCTGTGGTGAATAGAAACGCCACTGCTTTTAGTCGTCATCAAGAGCAGGCCGCTAACGCAAAAAGAGAAATACAAGTAAGTTCAGTGCTCATTCAGTTCTGAAACGCATAAGCAAGCATTCATCGTCTTCGGTGCAGAGTTTTGCTTTTTCATTGTCACATTTCCCAATGAATCACTCACACATATTCGCATTGTTGCTATAAAATTGACAGCTGAATCGAATGCGTTTCAAATACGTTTCTAAATGAAAGTTCTCCATGGTCTCTTCAATTGCTTTAAGTTAAACTTAAACTATTTTTGTACTGGCTCAATGTCGTATAAAGTTAGTTCAACGAGGGTTCCATGTAAGAAATAATTGCGTAATTTGTTCTTATATATCGTATGTTCTATACGTTTTTCATCAGGACTTTATAACGACCCTGGCCACTGATGAAAAAGACGAAATCCTTCTTAGACTTCTCAGCCAAGGCAGAGGTAGTTTGGAATACGCAAAGAACATCCGAGCAGAAATCAGTGGCTCTGCTGATCCTGATCCCGGTCCTGATAGAGATGCTGGTGCTCCTGAATGGTGTGATTGTTCAGTTTGTAGACCTATACCTCTGGATATGAAGAATGTTTGCTGTAGAAAAAGAACTTGTGTTACTTCTTATGCCATGTGTCAAAACATCTGTCTTGACTGGTAAGTGCTGACATTAGCTATTCAGGCAAGGTTCGACATACTTGCCGAGGAACCAGATTATTCAACAAATTGCTATAGAAACGGGCAGCCTACAGACAATACTGTTTATGGAAGTATGCGGAACTGGGAAAGGGAAACCGACAGGTTTTGCTTTCATGCGTTGTTCTCACGATAAAAAGATTCTTCCCTGCTCCAGATGGCATTTAAATGGGATCTAGGCAATCCTAGCCAGGTATGAACGTCTTTGGTTTCCCATGGGTGATTGCACAGACACAAAGAGGGTCGGATGATGACCCGCGCTACGACATCCCTTCTTTGATTGGTCAATGGATTGGTCTTTTGTTGTCTGATAACCCACGCGCGTACAACTGTACCTTCATACAATGGAAACAACTGGCTTGCCCAACCTCTGTTAAACTACACGGATTGGCCAGTCAAGAATCGGTTTTGAGTGCAAAATAAAACCGCCAATTTTCAAACCCAGCCATTTCTTAGATATTGGTGGGGAAACTTTTCTCCGAGATTCAATGGCTTGCTTGAACGTCAACGATTTCCAAGCTGCTTTGAACGCGTGTGTGTCTGTCTCTCTTGTTTTCCACTCCGTTACTCGCTAGCTAATTTTGCAAACATGCGGTGCCCGACATTTACATACGAACTCTACTGTAAAAATGCCCGTGGGACCATCCCGGTCACCTTATACCATTCAACAACAACAATAGACCGCTTAATTGTTTGGAACGTTCAATTTAAACACGTGACTAATGAATTACACGTTTCTTGAGAGACAAACATAAACTTTATTGCCTTTTATTAGCGAATACCGGAAAGATGAAAATACAGAAAGTGATTCGAATTAATGAATAAAAGTCAGTAATCCTCTTGAACTGCGTGTGGAGGAAATCAATAGTCTTTTTGATATTTAGAATGCTTGTGAACCTTTTTGGTTCATCGTCCAAACAATTTACAAATTTTAATTGTGGGCGATTACGCTTTCTTGCTGGCGACAGCGTTTCGACTGTGGGAAGGGGTGTCAAGATCGACGGAAGGGCGGGAGGAAGGTGTGGGAGTGTAGGTTGTCGTGGTAGATAAGGTTTGAGGGGCTAGCACCTTTGATTACCTCTGCCGTTGGTTCAAGATATGTCGCTTGGACTTTAGTCGGTTCTATCGTTACTGGTGGCACTGTTGATAAACTGTTTACCACAGCATCGGTAGGCCGAATCTGTTCCGCTCTTGCGCTTGAGGCAGAATTGTTGTTTCAGGTGTTAAGGAATTGAGGTGGTGTTCATAAAAGATGCTAAAACCCTGTTTTGCAACTGCATGTACTGCCTCGATCTTTCGTCGTATCCAAGGTTTGTACGATACAGAAGGTTATCCATGTTTTTCTGAATGCACTGCATCTCCGGAATTAGCGGGGAACCATCAGGGTTTGCTGCTTGAGATACTGTAGCAGTTCCTGGGAAATGGTGTTCTCATCGATCACTTAGTCAAATCTTTCTTCGCCAGGTAATACGTTTGTTCGCAATCTGCAACTATCTGGAGTCGTTGGCTTTAGGCCAACAAAAAGATACCCAAATGGTCTTCACACCGCTTCTTCGTACTCTTTTAAAAACAAAGCAGTTTGTCTCGGGTAAATTTGCTTGGTGCAGTTTACCCCGAGGATTCCTGAAAAGGACCAAGTAATGACTGTATGAGCTGATGCTTCGGTTGCCTTTGCCTTGATGAGAGACAGCACAAGTACCTGACGACTGACAACTAGTGTCTTTTGGTGTGAAATCACCGTTCACCAGTCATGGCAAGAAATGAAGGACACGCGTGCGCAGTTCGTAGCGACACTTAAAAAAAAAACACGCTAAAATATGTCGAGCATAAATAGAGAGATTTGAGTGAAGAATTACACTTTTTTACATACCTCTCTAAGTCAGTCGGATCCTGTTCCTTGACATCGACAGTCGTTATTTGACACAACCATTATTTAATCTCCAGCTTTATCCGCCACGGTTTTAAACTTTAAGCTTTTATTCGTTGGTAAGAAAAGTATGGCGGAATGCCGTTTCCAGCTGATTCGCCTTCGAAAAATCTAACTTTGCACTGAAGTCCGTGCTGGAACAAATTCTCTGGTATCAATCAGAATTATTGTTCCGAAACAATGTCTTTCACGTCCATGGAACTGTTTTTCTATCACAGTTTCGGTCCACCACGGTAATCAGCATTGAAGATGGGCTTTTTTCAAGTCTACTTGGATGAAGAAAAGTGTTCATAGAAGCATCCTGAGTGCTATGAATGTTTCGCCAGTTCCAAGTTTTCCCAAGTTCCAAGTACCGCCGGCCATTTTGTTATATCATTCTTCTCTTTCCCAGGCTTTTTACGGATAGAAATCCTCGGTAAAAGACTGAGAGTGACAACTGTTGTGTATTGGGTAAATACCGCAATAAAACGTGGAACACAAGAGAACGAAACCAAGATGGCGGAACAACCTGTTTTTAATCGAATCTCAAGACCTCGTGTTGTACCAAATATGGAGAGGCCAACGTGGCACACAGGGTACCCAATCTAACAATTTCCTCCCCTCAAAACTCTGACATGCGGTAAGAACAAAACGAATTCCGTCTAAATAACAATCCCAAAATGTGACAACTGACAAGATGAATAAATAAACAAATGAAACAAAATAAACTTAAACAACAAAACAGGAACAGTGTCAAGTTAACCAAAAGGAATAGCGTGGCTGACATTGCCACAACAGTTCAGTTCAGTTCTCCTCAATTGCAAACATAGTCCTTGAATCTCTGTGGTGGTTTAACCACTCGGCCGGCCCGTGTGGTAATCTGTTCTTGTTCAGAGGTGCGCTCCTGACTTGTCAGCTCTGGAAAATGAACCTCCTCCCGGGGCATACCCAGCTGGGGTGGTACATCTGATTCATTGGTCTCCATGACTTCAGGTACGACCTGCTCCATTACATCAGGGACAGAATCATCACTACTTGTTGCCAACGCGGATGGGCCAAGGTTCCCATCTCTCAGCTGTTCGACATGACGTTTCCAGGTTAGGTCATTTACCTTGACTCGGTATAGGACGGGACCTGCCTGCTCAATCACAGTGCCCTGGACCCACTTTGGTCCTCTTCGGTAGTTGCGTACCCAGACACTCTGGTTGGGGTCAAAAGACTTCAAGGTACTGCTGTTGGACTGAAGTAACTTCTTGTCGACCTCCCTCTTGACATCAGGCTTAATGAGATCCAGCCTAGTCTTGAGATTACGACCCAGGAGAAGCTGTGCAGGGCTAAACCCGGTAGTTGCATGAGGGGCTGACCGGTAGGCCAACAGGAACCTATCCAGCTTGTGTTGAAGGGTTCTACCAGACTTGTCAGCTTTAACACCTTTCTTGAAACTTTGTACCAATCGCTCAGCCTGGCCATTGGTGGAGGGGTGGTAAGGAGCACCCATGGCATGCTTAACACCATTCGCTGATGTAAACTTCCGGAAGGCTTCCGAGGTGAACTGCGGTCCGTTATCTGACACAATCTGGTCCGGGAGTCCAGTGCGCGCAAACAAGGAGCGCAGTGTACTGACAGTCGCCTCAGCAGTGGTGCTCTCCATCACAAAAATCTCAGGCCACTTGCTGTGGGCATCAATTACGACCATGAGCATCTTTCCTTGCACTGGCCCCGCAAAATCCACATGAAGTCTCTGCCAGGGAAGGGCTGGGTACTCCCACCGATGCAGCGGGGCGCGAGCAGGATTGTTGGCTACCTCCTGACATCCCTCACAATTTCTGACCGCGCCCTCAATGTCCTTGTCAATGTTAGGCCACCAAACATACCCCCTGCACAAACCCTTCATCTTGACCATACCAATGTGACCCTCATGAAGTGTTTCTAGGACCCTGTCTCTCAGTTTGACTGGAACAACCACTCTACTGCCCCACATCAGAACCCCATGATGCACTGTAAGTTCATTACCACGATGAGCATAAGGAATGAGCTCTGGGTGGACTTCTGCCCCCTGCCATCCCTGCTGTACTAACTCCAGAACACGTGAAAGCACTGGGTCTCTCCGGGTCTGCATTCGCAGCTCCTTTTCCGTGACGGGTAAGGCCTCAACCACCGTTGCGTGAAACATTTCTACTTCATCAGGCTTGTCAGCAGGTGCTTGCGGACGGGGAAGACGTGATAGCCCGTCACAATTGGCATGCTGCTTTGTCCCTCGGAACTCAATGCTGTATGAAAAACCACCTAAGAACAGGCACCATCGTTGAATCCTGGCTGCTGCTGTGACTGGCACCGCCTTTCCAGGGTCCATTATGTACTTCAGGGGCTGATGGTCTGTTAACAAGGTGAACTGACGACCCTCCAAGTACGTTTGAAACTTCTTCACACCCCACACCAGGGACAACGCCTCCTTCTCTATTTGCGAATACTTCTTCTCGGTTTCAGAAAGTGAACGGGACGCATAGGCTATGGGTCGCTCTTCTCCCTCTCGGGTGCGGTGCGATAAAACAGCCCCAAGGCCATACGAGGAACTGTCTGTCGCTAGGACTAGCGGCAAGTCTGGGTCATAGTGCATCAAAACCTTGTCCTGTAGCAGCATCTCCTTCACCAAACTGAAGCTGGCTTCTTCCTCCGCACCCCAGGACCACTTCGCATCTTTCTGCAACAGCCGATGCAGTGGAGCCAGATGTGTAGCCAGGTCAGGTAGGAACCTGGCATAGTATTGGACCATACCAAGGAAAGCGCGCAGTTGTGTGACCTCCTGAGGTCTTGGCATCTCGGTGATGGCCTTAACTTTCTTGGGGGATTGGTGTAGCCCTTCGGCGGAGATGACGTGACCCAGATACTCTACAAAACTTCTCAGGAACTTGCACTTCTCTCGATTAGCCTTTAACCCATACTCCTCCAGCTTCTTTAACACTGCAATTAACCGCTCGAGGTGTTCTTCCATGGTACGACCGGTCACGATGATGTCATCCAGGTAACAGAAAACCCCTGGGATACCCTGTAAAATCTGATCCATGGCCCGTTGCCAGATTGCAGGTGCTGATGCAACACCATAGGGCAGGCGTTGATATTGGTACAGACCACGCGTTGTGTTAATAGTGAGGAGTGGTCGAGACTGCTCTTCAACCTCCATTTGCAAATAGGCGTGACGCAAGTCCAGAACACTAAACAATGTCCCACCACCTAGGCTGGCATAGATATCTTCAATACGTGGGAGGGGGTACTCTTCCACCTTCAGCTGTGGGTTAACTGTTACCTTGAAGTCACCACATACCCTCACACTGCCATCCTTTTTCACCGGGGTCACGATAGGTGCAGCCCACTCACTAGTCGCTACCTTCTTAATCACCCCTTCTGCTTCTAACTCATCCAGTGCTGCCTCCACAGATGGCTTGCGAGCTAATGCAATGGGGCGAGCCTTCCAGAATCGAGGCTGAGCACTCTCTTTCAGGTGAATACGAGCCTGAATGTTCTTCATCTTGCCCAGGCCTTCTGAAAAGACGCCGGCATGTTTATTCAAAATTTCATCCAGGGCTGGAGTTGTGTCTGAGGTTTCCAATTGGAGTAACGGCCAATTGAGTTGAATGGACTCTAACCACTCTCTGCCAAAAAGGGTGGGCCCATCATTCTTCATCACATAAATTGGGAGCTCCTTGGACTGTCCCTTGTAGTCCACAGTCACGTGACAAAATCCTAAGGGTTTAACTGATTCACCTGTGTAAGTGCGTAACTTCAAAGACGTATCTTTCAAAGGAACATGGCGCAGGTACTCGCGATACACCACTTCACTCATCACTGACACTGCAGAGCCCGTGTCCAGCTCCATAGTCACCGGTCGACCTTCAAGGTACACCTTAAAAGAAATGGGTTTCCTGTTCCTGCTGTCCGAAACATGGTAAAGATCGCCATACTCTCCCTCGCTTTCTTCTGAATCATCATCTTCCATTACATTTACTCCAGCCACAGTTCCTTTTGGGGAGGCTTGTTTCTTCCTACAAGCCCTTTGTGTGTGGCCAATGATGCCACAATGGTAACAACGCTCCTTGATGAATTGGCACTTCTGTGAGTTGTGAGAGCCCAGACAGCGGTAACAGGGTTTAGGTTGCTTGGAATCTTTACCTCGAGGACCCTGTGTCTTTTGGGGCGGCTTGGGTGGGACCTGGTCTTCCCCGGGTTTGGCCATGGCAAGTTTATTGACAGAGTTGTCATGTTTCTGTTCGCCCTGAAGAACTTGGACATCTTTATTAGCCTGCTCTATAGCCAAACACTTCTGAACCGCAAGATCGAAAGAGAGATCAGCGAGTTTCACTTTCAACAACTCGGAAATCATCTTGGAATCACGAATCCCCGACACCAAACGGTCACGAAGGCGTTCGGTCCTCATGGCCTCACCGAATTTGCATTCAGTTGCAAGGTGTTTAAGCGTGGCCACATAATTGCTGACAGACTCACCGGGATTCCGAGAACGATTATCGAACTCATATCTTGCTACCAAAGCTGACCTTTCGGGCTTGAGTTGTTTCTGCATTCGCTCCACAATAGCATCGTACGTAATGCCGTCGTCCTTCAGTTGTGCGGGGGCGACTAAGTCCTTCGCCAATTGATAAGTCTCCGCTGGAAGGTTCGTCAAAAGAACGGCCTTCTTAGTCTTGGGGTCCCCGACGCCGTTTGCCAAAAAGTAAAAATCCAACTGTTCGGTGTAGGACTCCCAATCCGTCCCCACAACATACTTGGTCACTTTGCCGATGGTTTGATTTGTCGGTGGATTGTCGGGCATTTTTCGCAGGTTTAAAGTGATTAAACAACCTCCTGCTGCTTCTCCGCCTGTGCTTGATCAAAAGATCCCCAATCCTCGTCGCCAATTTGTTGTGTATTGGGTAAATACCGCAATAAAACGTGGAACACAAGAGAACGAAACCAAGATGGCGGAACAACCTGTTTTTAATCGAATCTCAAGACCTCGTGTTGTACCAAATATGGAGAGGCCAACGTGGCACACAGGGTACCCAATCTAACAACAACAACTCCTTGCGGTGAGATCAGGGGAAAATGAAACAGGAGGAAATCAAAACGCCGTGATCGTTCGAAGTATAGTAAACTTCTATACGCCAAAAATGTCCGATATTTCGCCTAAACAGACGAAAATCCATTTATTCATTAGTGGAAATTTTCCAGATAAAGAAATTTCTTATAAATCATTATTTCTTCGCTGTTGCAGACAACCGTAGATTACTTGACAGGGCCGCCTTATTTTTTTTATTTTGAACCACCTGCAAATTTCTATAGCAACGATCATCCAATAGTATCTCGCCAAAGAAAGAAAGTAATTGACAGATCTCTAGACTGCTCTGAAGTGACTCCGCACCCTCATGTCCCTCATTTCTTGCCATGATTCCACTCCAAAT
>JAEMWC010000691.1:120000-152500 GCA_016490735.1 Pachyseris speciosa
TGCCATTGTGAGGGAAGATTTCAAACCTCCAAGTTTTGAAAAAATTTCGACCTCGTTAAATGGCTGCAAAATCTTCTCGGTTGTTGATATGTCAAATTGTTACTGGCACCAACTACTTACAGAGGAGTCGTCGTTCCTCTGCACATTTAACTCGCCCTGTGGTCGATACCGGTTCAAAAGAATGCCATTTGGTATTTCTTGCGCAAGTGAAGTGGCTCAAAAAATGGTTGAGAAACATTTTGGCGATATCTCAGGTGCGCTCCCAGTTTTTGATGATATTATCATTGGAGGTAAAACAGAAGAAGAACATGATTTGATCCTACGCAAGGTATTGACTAGGGCACGAGAACGCAATATAAGGTTTAACCGTGAGAAAATTCAGTTTCGGGTAAGCCAAGTCAAGTACATGGGTGAAATAGTTAGTGAGTCGGGATTTTCACCAGACCCAGAGAAAATTTCTGCCATTCACAACATGCCCACTCCATCGTGTAAACAAGACTTACAGAGATTACTGGGCATGATCAACTATCTCTCCAAATATATTCCGAACATGTCAGAACTGACGGCACCGTTGCGATCTTTGCTAAAATCAGATGTACATTGGGCTTGGTTTCCAGAACACGAGACTGCACTCACACAACTCAAATCAGTTTTAAGTAGTACGCCTGTTCTTCGATTTTATGACACAAGCCTGCCCACTACACTTCAAGTTGATGCTAGTAAAAGTGGCTTAGGCGCATGCTTAATGCAGCAGGGCCAACCAGTGGCCTATGCCTCTCGTGCTATGACAAATGCCGAGATAAATTATGCACAAATAGAGAAAGAAATGCTGGCGATTGTTTTCGGGTGTGAGAGATTCAATGTGTACACGTATGGGGCAGACATTGAAGTTCTTTCGGATCATAAACCTCTTGAAAGTATTTTCAAAAAGCCTCTTTACAAAGTCCCTCCGCGCCTGCAAAAAATGAGACTTCGCTTGCAAAAATATCACGTCAAGGTCAAATACATGCCAGGAAAGTTTCTATACATTGCTGATACTCTCTCTAGGGAATTCCATCAATCTAGTGTTCCTGATGACAATGATATGTCCAAAGACATGGAGAATTTCATTCACAGTGTAATTATCAATCTCCCAATTTCGGATGTGAAACTGATCGAATTACGAAAACTTAATCAGAATGATCCTATCATGCAAATGTTAAACCGATACGCCATTGAGGGTTGGCCAACACATAAGCATGATGTACCTCCTCCTCTAAAATCTTTTTGGTACGTGCGAAATGATATTCATGTCGTCGATGACATTATACTCAAGGACAATAGGCTTGTTATCCCACTCGCGTGGAGAAATGATATACTCAAAAAATTGCACATCGGTCACAGTGGCATCGAGAAAAGCAAAGCGAATGCCCGCATGAGTGTTTTCTGGCCTGGTATGACCAAAGATATCGAACATTTGGTGGCCAATTGTGAAAACTGTATGAAATATCAGAGCAAGCAACCCAAAGAACCCATGCAAACTAGAGATAGTCCATCACTGCCTTGGCAAACAGTTGCATCCGATTTGTTAGAGCACAAAAACACAAACTACCTGGTAGTCATCGATTATTATTCAAAGTATATTGAAGCTCTGAAGCTCAATAGCAAAACAAGCAGCGAGGTTATCCGGTGTTTGGGTGAAATTTTTTCGAGGCACGGGTATCCGCAAACTCTGATTGCGGACAATATGCCTTTCAACTCCAGAGAGATGCGCCAGTACGCTGCACAGTGTGGTATGAAGATTACTACAACCAGCCTAACTTATAGTTAGTCAAATGGACTTGCAGAAAAAGCAGTCCATATTGTTAAAAATTTGTTAAGAAAAAAGTGCAATTTGAATGAAGGACTCATGGAATATCGGAACACCCCGATCAGCAATTTTCCATACTCGCCGAACCAAATGCTACTCAGTCGGCAAATTCGAACAAAGGTACCTGTCCATCCCATGGTATTGGTACCACAAATCTGCCATGACGTCCCTCAGTTGCTAGAAAAACGTCAAATCAAATACAAACAATTCTACGATCGACAGGGCGCCAAAGAATTGTCGAAACTTAAGGAAGGGGATAGTGTGAGGTTCAGGAAACCTGGTGACAAACATTTTTCACCGGCAGTAGTTGTGGGTAAACATGAAACACCTAGATCATATTTGATAAATGATGAAACAGGTAAAGAATACCGTAGAAATAGACGCCATATACGTCTTTCTCAAGAACCACCTTGTACTGTAAGGCATGATTTTAGCATTGAGCCAGAGTCTGATACTATAGAGACCAATGTTGGTTTGCCTGTTACCACAGAATCAAATGTTATTACCGAACTAGATCCACTTAGTAATGATGCAATGGCAGACTCAAATCTAACTAGTGATAATGTAGTATCAGGCCTGCGTCGATCTGCACGCACCAGAACTTTTCCTCGATGGCAAGAGGATTATGTAATGTACAAATAGGTGCAACCTTGTGAACTTAGGTTTATCTAGAGTTTACATGTATATCTCTGTTCCAGTTACTTGATCTGTAATTTTACATAGCTGTGTTTAGACAACTGACTAACTTGAGAAAGGGGATGTTGTGATTGGTTGGTTGTCCTTTGTTCATATTGTGACGTGATCATGTAAAAGTACTGAGTAAGTGAATAAAAAAAGAAAAAAGAATGATGGAACTCACAACATTAACATTTGGTTTAATCGTTGTTACTTTTGTTCAGGAATGAAACTTGTATTTTTCTCTCGAATGCATATAAATAACAATCATCTGTACTTGTTTTGGATGCAAAGAAGTAGTTGAATTGTTTGTTTGTTTGTTTTCTTTTTGTTACGTTGTTTTCTTTGCAAGCGAACGAGTGTTTTTACTCGGCTTGGCTGACTGTTTTTCGACCTTGGCACATCAACAGCGTTAAGAAACTTTTGCCCTTACCTTAATAACACGTAATCACAATGAGTCCTCGTAAAATTAAGCATTAAAGGCGGAAACTCAAGCTCGAGTGAAAAAAAAAGGCCGATCAAATGCATGTGCATGTGCACGTCTCAAAATCTGACATAAAGTTGTCAAAATGCTGTCAAAATGTCAAAGACCAGCGCGCTTCACTCGTCATTTGAAATCTTCGTCGAAAGTGGCCTGTAAACAACAATATTAAGTTTCGCCGTCTATAAACATGTCGTCTTAATTTGTTTGAACCGGTAAGAATCAGCGTTTGGATGTTAAACACCGAAATGGGTTGACTGGTTGGGCTGGCTTTGATAAATTTTATTGTGGACGGGTCTGCGAGAGAAATGCTGGTGTGGTTTGGCAAGCGCTTTCTTCGTTAACTGGATGACGCTTTGCCACTGAGAATCATTAATTGAAGAAGGTTCTTCGGAAGACATGGGAAGTACCAGTAAAACTATCAAAGCTCTTAAGCCTCTTGTGTCAGCCAAGGAAAGATTTTGTTGGAAATGGCGCTATTATTCAGCTCTGTCGCGTTCCGAGTGATTGCTGCCTCAGTGATTCCTGTTGACTGCTCTAAACGATCAGGTGTGGACCTCTTTTTTGTCTTTTCTACGGACATTTATCTCAAAATTGCTAAGCAATTTTTGTTACTTGTCTAATTTCTCCACCTTCTCCTAGAATCTTCGAAGAAATATTCGTATTGTGCTTTGTTTTCTTGTAATACTTATGTTTGTTGTTTTGTTGTTTCTGAACCGCGGTCAATTCCTGTTGACTGCTCTTAACGATCAGTGTTTACCCTTTATTGTCTTTTCTATGGGCATTTATGTCAAAATAAATACCGATTTTTCTAGATTAATCAGTACAAGCTATTTTATGTACAAGCTAGTCTTCTTTAATTTCTCCACCTTCTCCTTCTTCGAGCTAAACACTCGCATCGTACTTTGTTCGCTTGTAGTGTTTTTTTTTTATGCGCTTTGAATTCCGTTACGCTTTCATCTGAAAGTAGTTAGGACTCACGAAGTGTCTGTCTTTTCTTTTGCAAACGTTTGCTATCGAAAACTCTTCGTTTTCCCTGCTGCTGCTCAATTTTTTTGGACACAAATTAAACTGGCCCAAATAAAGCCATGCGAAGTTGCTCGGTGAGAGTGTGCAGCTCCGATTCCAGGCTTGGCCTGGCTAAATATATATATGGCCTTCAGCTTTTCTTTTTATAATCGCTACATACCAGACTGGAATGGTATTCCATCGAACATCATGCATGCACCTTCTTTAAGCAGTTTTTAGTCCTATCTATTACATTATTTGTGTCAATTTTAAATCAGATGTAGCTTGTGAGTGACAAGTATGTAATTTAATTAGGTTAGCTTTGGATTGTATTTCAATTTTACTTCTTTATTTTTAGTGTCAATCTCAAAGCGGGGGTGACTTGTAAGAGACAAGTATTCGATTTAATTTGATTAGGTTAGCTTTGGGCCACATTTAAATGTCATCTCTTAGTTTTTAGAATGTGTAATACAGTAATAGCCCAAGTATAAGAACCTGAATTTTCCAATTTAGCCTAAATAGGCTCTTATATAAATGGTACTTAAAGCAAATTTAGGCTACCAAGGTTCTTAAAATAGGTTCTTATATTTTTATATGAATTTTATCTGAATATACTATATATATGATAAATATCATCTCATAATACAGTATAAATCATTTATTTGTACCATAGAGAAATGCCTATAGGCAGTTCAGTGCCGGTACAGTATACACATGTCCTTAACAAAACGTAACAAAGAAACTCATTCAGCAGTTTCTACCTTTACACTCTTACAGCAACCCCACCTAACTTAAAATTTTAACCTTAATAGGTTCTTATGTGCAGTGGGCTTAAAATGAAAATTTTAGCCTAACAGGTTCTTAAAACCCAGGTTCTTATACATGGGCTATTACTGTATTAGATAATATTCTTTATATGGGAATTTACTTTCTCCCAATTATTCTCCAGTCATGCACTTTATTTTGTATCAACTTAGATGTATTTGCATGACAAAGTATTATTAAACTTAAAACTTAAAATTAAACTTAAAGTAAGCTCTTTCTCATCAATGTTCACATTCTTTGGACTTCCTTCTCCTGCATGCAGTCTTTCAATTAATTTTATTCATAGCTGGTCACACCAATCTTGTGGTATGTTTGGATGACATTTGGCACTAATGTTTAATGGGATTTTTGATGTTTGATGATGTATGTTGTGCAATTTCAAATGTACATGGGGAAATGTTAGACTAGTCCTTACCTTTCTTGCAAAATATAAAATCAAGTTAAGATGGCTAACATGGATTTCCAGCACTTTTGCTTTGGTGAATCATTACCTTAAATCCTCATACTACAATGTTAATTACCTTGATAGTGATATCAACCAAATGCCCAATATTTTATTATCAAGTTGCTTAGTATTGCACTTGGCTGGCCAGAAGAACAGCTGGATTTCTTTTTGAAAACACTGTAGGTGCATTGATTGATTAGCTTAATGTCAGCAAGAAGTTTTTTGCGATAGTAAGGTCAAGAAGTAACTGATCAAAACAAACATCTTGGTTTTAATGCATATCATTCAAAATATTTTTATTGATTTCCATGTATCTTTCTTTCATAATTTTTTGAGGCATACATACATCCAGAGGATACACAATTTCTGATTTCCAACTGTCTCATGGAAGGCTTTAGATAACTGAAATTGCATTCATTATGAAGTGATGATCTGAATCACTATATATCTGATGTCGGATACTGATTCAAAATAGCATTCACCAGGCTTCACCACCAATTTCTAGTGGCTCTAAAGCATAACTAAGTAGCCTACAGTTGAATGGGGAAACAGACCTGTCCTTAGGTAATGCTCTAAGATGTTAAGAAATGTTTTGTTTTAAAAATTTATAGATGCAAACTCGCGTTGCAGGTTCTTTTTTACACAAAGTATTAAAGATTATTTTTAAAAAAACCTACCTCAATATTTTTATTTTGCTTTTTAACATCTCCAAACTCAATTTGCAAAGGAATTTTTATTGGCTTACTCAATAGAACGCTTTGTTTGGGAGGGGGGGGGGGGGGGAAGGGGGAGGTGGGGCGTCCAAATCCGTAAAAGGGGGTTCATATCTGCTAGCAGTTCTGGACTAGGGGTTCCAAACCTGATCCACAAGCAGATCTGGACTGGAGGGTGCAAATATGCAAAGGGTCCAAATCCACTGTGCCACTGGCTCAGATCACCTTTCCATACTATTTGGGTTCTGTAGTTAGGGTCTGTAGCTTGAGTTAGGTCAGATGGGTGATATGACAAGCGAACATCTACGAAGCGTCCAAAAGAACACTAGTGGTTTCCCGGTCGCAGAGCAATTTAACTCTCCCGACCACAGTCTATCTGACATCCTTGTTAGAGGTTTGTGGAAATGTGCTGGAGTCAAGGCCAGACGGAAACAATTAGAAATGGAACTCATTTTTAGGCTCGGCACTATGCAACCAGACGGCCTAAATAATGTTTTTCATTTCTTATAAATGGCGCGCGCGCGTCCTGTTTTCCGCGCGCTTAGCTCTTAGTAACGTTTTTTTCAATTTTACAATCGCGCAAACATTTAACGGTTTTCACACTGAAGAAGGGCTATGCCCGAAACGTTTATGTTTTTTCACAAGATGTCACTTTGACACTTTTTTCTCAATTTAATAATTTTTTTTTGAAATTTTGATATGACAAGCAGACTATATGTAAATGCCAGTAGAAAAAGAATGCTTTTGGAGCTCCGCTTTTAGGCTTGGCTAAATATATATATTAATTACTGACCTATATTCTCCTCATCCTAATCTTCATTTTTCAGACTTAAATCTGTCATTGAGCTCTGTAGGTCGAATTTTAGAATTGGTGACTCTCAAAATGCCTCTGTTTATTTCTACACAGGTTGCCAGAATAAATGTTTACCTTACCCACGAAAATATTATTTGTCTACGTAATTATTGTCTCGAAAATTTTTAATCTTCCACAGAATTTATGAATTTAAAACGTAACATCAAAACTTGTAATCCAATTCTAAGGTGTGATCATTCATTCAAAGTGAGCCGCTCCTATTGAGACACCATTGAAATATCTCAACCATTCGACCACGCATGAGGTTAAATGACACTAAGATATGCAATTGTATAGTCTTTTGCAACTGTACATCAAGGACGTTACTGTAGTAAGAGCGGTCTCCTTTCGGATCCTTCGGATCTTTGGAAAGGCAAGGTCCAACTCTGGAGGCGGCTGAATACCTTATTTCTCACAAACGCAGCTCTACGTCGAAAGATGTTGAAGCATTGCATCCGGCACATGGACACTGTTTTCCAGAAGAACTTTACATACGCAATGCCTTTACCTGCAAAACAGAAAATAATAGCCACTATTGCTGCATTTCGTCGTTATATTATATTTCATAAATCAACTATCACCTACCTAAAATTGTTTTTAAGGCGTCTGCATGGTGATGAGTGATATTAAAAAGGTTCTGTTAGGCAAAGGCAGGTAAAGTATTTAAGAGATTAACCGTTAAATGGCATTAAATCTTACGATTAATCGTCGAGCTTACAAACGCTTTAGTACGAGCCGTATGAAAAAGATATAATTGTTACCCCACAAAGTCCGACACAGAAGATTCGCAGCCCGAAAATAGTAGGCCACGAGCTCTGAAAAACATGCTTGTATTACAAATAAGTATATATTAATAATTAATAATAATAATTTCGAACTTATATAGCGCATTTTCCATGTGTATATGATCAAATGCGCTTTACAGGCAGATGAAATTGGAATTTGGAACTTATATAGCGCATTTTCCATGTGTATATGATCAAATGCGCTTTACAAGCAGATGAAATTGGAATTTGGTAATGCTGGTTTTTGTGGAGAGGGGAAAACCGGAGAACCCGGAGAAAAACCTCTCGGAGCAGAGAAGAGAACCAATAACAAACTCAACCCACATACGACGTCGAGTCCGGGAATCGAACCCGGGCCACATTGGTGGAAGGCGAGTGCTCTCACCACTGCACCATCCCTGCTTCCCCCAAAAGAAGAAGACACTAAAACAAACACTGCTAACATCATTTGAACATAAAGGTGATGCAAGACTGCCAATTGACTTAAACTGAGTAGTACTAGTGTGACTAGAGAAAGAATTCAAATATCTTGAGAACAGAATTATGAACAAATTAAGTAAACTCATTGAAGGTTTTTCTTTTGTAAACGCTAACCATCAAAATGCTTAAAATTAACCTTCAACTGTCAAAAACAAAAACTCAAATTTTTACCGTCAACTGTTAAGGCAGAATCCACATTATTAAATAAGACTCAAATTTAAAGTTTGTACTGTACAAGAGTAATAATTAACAATAAGACATCTTTGAAAGGCCAAAATGGAAAGGAAATGTCATATGCTAAATGACTTTTTTTAATAGCAAGACTTACCCAAGGCAACCAGCAGCACTGAACTGTTGAGGGCAACGAATAGGACATTAACCAATAGGGAATCATTTCCTTTGTGACCATGATTGATTTCACAGTTGGTGTACATAGCGCCAAGGCACACATCACAGAAGATGACCCACAGCACAAAGGTTTGGAGACGATCTTCAAACTTGCATTTTATCGGTCGAAAAAACGTGTAAGCCACTCCAAATACACTCACAGTAAACACTGTAAGACCAATCTGCGAGAGGCCCTCAGATCCAAACAGGAATATTAAGGCGATCAATATTAATTTACGATACATCTCTGTTATTTCCCAAAACCAGAATTTGTCCTTATAGTTTTCAAAAAAGACCTTCAACCCGCAGGCAATTTCTTCATTACCAGGCGACTGGCGGTATTTGCAAAGAAGGAAAAGCACAACGAGAGGAAATCCCAGAGGGTACAAACAGAATGCAGCGGCGATGGGCCAGAAGAAGTTATGTCGGGAAGTGAAACATTTGATGGAGTAATCAGCCCTCAGGAGAGAAATGCACTGATTTGTGTCATCTGTGAAACAATGTGTAACACAGGCGCCTGGAAGAGGTAGAATTTGGATGATCACTTTACTTGTTATTGGATATGAGGCGAGTAGAAACAAGAAAATGTTTCGATAACATGATTTCTTCAAACTAGACACTGCCCGCAGCTTCTCGCTCTCAGGACGATCCAGTGTATTTTTGATGAGGCGCCTTTTTATAAACAGGTAAACGAAAACAAGGCAAACAACTAAAGCGTTCACAGACAGAACCAGGATAAATCTAAAGAACTGGTCCATTCGTAGTTGTGGGTAGATACAACTTAATGGAGCAAACTGAAAAATGTTCCCCTCAAACAACTTCAGACATCTTTCCATGGAAATCAAAGCTACCGGCCACTGTACCTTGGCCAATGCCGAGAAAATACCAACAATAACCTGATAGAACCCGATCACAATTTTGAAACATGACGTGATCACATCTGCGACCGTACGATCATTATCCATTTTCTTGGAGTCTCCCCAAAAAACCATCAGAAACACAAGAACAAAGAGTGAAAGTACCAAGAGAGAAGAAATTATGGACACAGCTAATCGCGGGCATTTCAAGCAAGTGTTAAACCGTAGGTAGTACCCCTCGGTACAGGTGGCACACAAGTTCCCTTTGTATCCTTCATGACATTCTGAATCGATTCCTCCCTTGCATGAGTTAGCATAAGGACATTTTACTGGTTTTGGCAGTGGCAAGGTAAATTTGGAGAATTTGTTTTGGTAATCAGGACCCAGGGTGTGAATGTTATAAACAAACTTTTTATAGAACTCTTGGCTCCTTTGGTTGGTCCAATTCCAGTAATAATTAGGCGCCAGTATCGCTGTATCGTTGACACAGTCTGTTCCTTGAGCCAGGCACGCTGAACAAGGTCCAAAACGATCCAGGCGGTAAAATCCGTGAAGACATCTGCATGCACGATAACCAGCAGTTTCATTAGAGAGGGTACCTGTTGAGGAAAATGAAGTTAAGTGACCTAAACTCAGAAAATTTGAACACGATCATTCTGGGGTATTAAAAGGTTTTAGTTTTGTTCACTTACAGTTTTCATAAGCTCTTAACTGTTTCAAAGAGCATCAAAATAAAACATCTTGAAACTGGTGAACTGGTTATTGTGATGGTGATAGTAATGGTGATGATGGTGAGGATGATGGTGAGGATGGAATCACAATGGGTGGTGATTATGCTGTTACCATTAAGAATGTTATTGATGTCTCCGTTTCGTTCATCTTACCGTATGGGCATGCCCAACAGTCAGTCGCACTTTTGCCAGGGTGACGCTCAACGGACACGTATGTACCAACACTACATTTTTTACATTGGACTTGTCCCATTTCATCTTGATAGAAACCTCCTGTTGATGAAAAAGCAATATTCAGCTATTAAGCGTAATAAACAGTCATCATAATCATCAACGTCATCATCGTCATCACCAATATCATAATTATCAGGAGCAGAAGCATCACTCATTCGGCTCGGTAAGTAGGTGATCGCAGAACTTTCTTAAAGACAAGTGATGCGCAGTATCGGAATAATACAAAATATCGTACAAATTGTGACTGGTGTCTCAATGCCAGAAATGATTGATAACATATAGCATTCCTTTACTGTCGTTGATTATGATCAAATGGAAATATAGAATCCTGAACTACAGATAATCACCGCTGCAACCTCAAAGAGAATCGAGTCGATATTGTCGTTTTGCACACTGCTCGGGTTCTGTTACTCCCTCGCTGAGTTTCAAGAAGAACAGGATTTTACAAACTCGCTACTTTAATTATTGTTTGCTTTTTGCTTCTTGTGTGCTTATTGCCACGTGTAGTGGCATTTAGAAATATGTTCAGCATTGGGCCTTGTCGCGTATTCGATTGATAAACTATATTAACTTTGGGAGTACACAGCATTGCATTGCACTTCAGCTAGGGGTATGTATCACATAAGTCACACGTCAACCTGGGCAAGTTGACAGGGTTTGTTACGAGCCTCATGTCCGAGCACCTCATTTGTTAAAGAATCCGAGCAGAGTGCGGAAGGGCATACTTTTTAAATGACTGATCAGATCAGTTCGTCAAACTGCAATAGATAATTTCATGAGTAATGCCAGAATGAATGAATGAATGAATGAATAAATAATGATGTTGATGATGATGATAATGATTAATGCCATAGAGTATTTGATTTTGCTATTTAATTTTTCCATTTTCTGTTTTTTAATGATAATAACAATGATAATAATTTACATTGAATATGATAATGATATTAGTAATAATTACAATGACGCTGATAATAATAATAATAATAATAATAATAATAATAATAATAATAATAACCAACATTTTTTTAGCCAATCACTCACGCAACTTCGTTCCCAGGGTCTTTCGTCTTCCTGTCCTCTGGAGCTCCAAGGAGCTGGAAGAAGAGAGACCCTGGGGACGAGGTTGTCACTCAAGTTGGAGTATTAGGGCAGTATCACTGGAGTTGCAGAGCAATTTGTTTAGGGCTTTTCATTGAACAATACAGCAAAATGGAACAAACAATACACAAGTAACAAAAAACTATATGTACATTATAAAAGTTAAAAGTTTTCCAAACTCGGAGCTAAAAGTTAAAACTTATGAAATATTTCGTCCGTTTTTTTCAACCGGACTTCATCAGTCAATGATATGAATGTTAAAAAGATGAATTTTAAAAAGGGGTTTTAACGCCTCTTGGGGGTTGGAATTGTGTCATAGATAGCTGCTAATTCGTAACCATTGTCTCTGTTTAACGCCGGTTTCATAAGTTTAATTTGAATAGCTTCTTTTATCCTGCGTTTGAAGGTGTTACCTTCGGTTGATAGCACTTTTGTCTTATTTGGGTCCACCGAGTGGCCCTCCAGGCGACAATGCTCGTGAATAGCTGATGAACTTCTTGATTGGTGTTCTTTCACTCTGATTTCCAGAGAGCGGGCCGTTTTGCCAACGTACTCCTTGTTACACTTCTCAATGGATTTGATTGTATATGTACATTAGTGAAGCCCTCAATATGGTAACAGGAATGACTTCAAAAGTAAGTTTGAAAACGTTTATCTCTGCCAACAGTCTTTAGAAGGGGTCTTCTTTTCTTATAATAGTTAGATCAGACAAAGCAACAACGGTCATTCTTCTTCGGAGATTCTTTAATCTCAGCTCGTCTTTTAAATCACGCGTTTTTTTTCACAATAATATTAATCATCATTTTCATTATTATAATTATAACATCAATAATACAACATGATAAAAATGCATATAACATCAAATGGAAACTGGGAAAAAAATCGAGTTCCAGATGGGATTGGAACCCACGACCCTCCGCGGTCTAGACGGACGCTCTAACCACTGAGCTACTGGAGACTCTATGGTGAGCAAGGGTGAATTTTTTTCCGAGTTTCCATTTGATGTTATATGCATTTTTATCATTTTGTATTTCTTAATTCACTCACTTTGAACATCAATAATGATAGATTTATATAGCGCCTTATTATCAAAGTCTAAACATGACCGTTATTTCGTTTACCAGCAGGGCAAGACAGACAACCACCATCCTCGTTATATAAAGCCACTGGGCATAGGCTGCAGTTATAGCAACGGCCATTAAGACAATTCTTCCCATGTTTGACTCTGCGGCACTCAAACCCTGTACTTGTAAATCCAGCTCTGTGATAAGTCTCGTCATCGGTAAGAATGATATGAAAAGTTTCTGAAGGAGCACATTTACTGCAAGGATATTGCATCAGGATTTAAATTGCAACAATAATATTGTACTGACCAAGATGAATAATGACCAAATTTTTCACTTAACTCAAAAGGGTAAAAGGGACAGAGAAGAACATTGGCAATGAAAAGTGATCAGAGGTTAAAGACATGAATCTGGGAGGGGGTGGGGGTGGGGGATGGAAATGGGAAGGAGCTGGTAGGTAATACAGACAAATAATAGACAGTAATAGTCAAATAGACCACATGCAGGAATAAAATGGTTTCAAGCACGTTCAGTCCTGTTTTGAGGATGTTAGCAAACCTTTTAATTAACGGTCTTTTTTACGGATACGTATACCAAAGAAGAATATTTTTGGATGATCACTTCCATAATTTTTTAACACCTGTATTCACAGTCCACTCTTATAACGCCAGAAACTTTTCGAAACTCAATTTTTTACCCTTCAAAAGTCCTCTGCTTCAGTCAAGGGGAAACTGTCCCCTTGGCATTAAAAACAACCATGTAAAGCTCCAATCAATTTAAGAAACTTCCCAAAGGCCACCTAATCTCTTGTCAGTCAGGCGACAATAGTGATATTTGATTATACATTTATACGTTATTATTATACTTAGTATATAGCTCTTAATTCATGTTTGTGCTTATTTGTCTATGCTCACTTCCTTGTTACTTCCCTTCTTGCTTGCTTGACTGTTTTTCTATGTTCTTCTTTGTATCTATCCCTTCCCTTATCCTTTATGGCTGCTCTTCTCCAAGATTACTAATTATTGTTTTTATTACAACTGGGCTTTCGTTTGTTTTTATTACAACTGGGCTTTCGTTGGGTTAAGATACTTTGAAAAGGTTATACCGTCAATGCATAGCCTGTTATGTCGTCTACACAACTAGGTTAATATTATGGGTTATATATGCAAATTGCTATGACGTCATCCAATATGGCAGTTTTTTTGTGATTTTTCACTTTTTTCAGTCTAACGTTGGTTTTTATTGACAAAATTAAAAGTTTTACTCACAAATTACAGTTTTGAACCGGTCAACATGTAACAGGGAAGAAATAAAATTTGTATTTTACTTCCCTTCCCACCTTTAAGATTTTAATTATTTCATAGCTTGTAACAATCTCGAACAACACCTCACTTGCCTTTTAATATCTCATGTATCTACCGGTCGATTTTCACCAAATTTTCAGAAAAGATGTCTTAAAGGTAAACAAACAGCGATGAAATGGACAGATGCCCAGAGAAAATCCCCTTGACAAAATCTTTAAAAAAACCTTAGGCGGGGGGGAGGGGGGGGGGGGTTGGCATCCATCCCCTCCTTGTACGTCCGAGGGTTAAGCTCCACAAAAAACATTTTATACTAAGGCTCAGCGTTCTCTCTTTTTCTCTCTGCTCTTGTTATTCTAAAATAGGTGGCGGCCAACTAGAAAGCATTCGCTACTTTTGCCACCACACACATCCTAAAATCTCTACCTGTGTTGTCATGTAATTGCTTTGTAAGTAGCGTGAAATAAGTGAACTAAACGAGTCAATCTGTAAACATAGTTGTTTAACCGATGTATGAGTTACAGATTAAATTTGATTTTAGGTTATTTTGTTCTAAGCCAGGTCAACATGAAATTCCTTTGTCTCCTAGCCCTAATTATTCACGAGAAGACAAAAGAATTTCATTTTGACCTTCGTTGAATAAAAAAATACGCTAAAATCAAATTTAAACTGTAACATTTATATAATTTGAACGGCTCTAACTGTTACGTGATCCAAGGTATCTTTGGAATGTTTAGGTGACTCTAAGGTAAAAGAAAAAGAAAATTCCTTGGTGTAGTGTGGAGCAGAGAACTAATGCTGTTGACCAGTTGGGTATATAACTCCAATGATCGTTTTCATATTCAATTTTTCATCCCACAGTTTGAAGCCGGTATGACATGGTAATTTATTAATTTAAGCTTCTTCATAGATTCTAAGTCGTAGCTGCTGTTAAGAAAAGGATAACTTATTTCCCGAAATTTTGCAATTTTGAAATAGATCGTCTTTAAATTGGGTATTGGAGGCACTTTCGTGTCAATTATCTAGATCTATATTGCTTTCTACGGCATGTGGCAGGCTGAAAATCTCAGACCACCTTCTTTACCTAATTGGAAATTAGAATTCAAACCATTATTTAGTATTTCGTTCGAATGACTGTTTCTATGCGATTCACCTCCTTGGGATTGAAGCTTTGTACGTTTTATGCTATGTTTGAAGAAGCCTATTTAGGGATCATTTAAGTAAAATTCAGTTGACTGTCTGAAGGCCATTCAAGGTCTAGAGACATGCCCTCTTCTGACAACACGCAAAAGCAAACATCAGTTCCTATTTTACTTACATAACTGCCATAGTGTCTAGCCCACGAGGAAGTTCACGGAGCTGCGTACAACTGATTGAGCTGAAATGAGTTAAAAAATGTTTGCGCGTTGCAGTTATGATCACTTCTTAATTCTTAAGTAATATTAAAAACAATACACTCAAATATAATATCGTGACCATTGTCAATGACAACGACAATGACATCAATTACCAATAGGAACAGTTTCTTTGGTACCAAAGTGCAAGGCCCTTTCGACTCCTACCCGGATAACTTTGACAAGTGCACGGGCACTATCAATTATTATTATTATGCATTGGTGTCACTATCTCAGTTTTGATTGGATAAAGTCACGCATTATCGCTGACACTGTTTTCGTTACGTCATACCTACAGACAATAGCTTTTATACATGCAGAAGTGACGTCAGACGATTAGACAATAGGCTTTAAACAAGCAGAAGTTACGTCATTTTGCAGACAATAGTTTTACACACGCGAGCAACACATTTGTTTTCCTGAAGGTTTTCTAGAATTGTATTGCAGAGGCCGGGTTGTACCAAAACGGTTTTGCGTTCAGTCAGAAGTTTAATTTTAAGTTTAAAACATGTTTTAGAGTGGGTTTTCGTAAAATGTTGCTGGAAACAATTGCTTTGTGCTGCAACTTTTAGGTTGTAAGCTTACAAGTAAACGCTATTCACAATTTGGCGTAGCATGTTTAGTTTCTTGTACGCGCCCTTGGTTGTACAAACGCTCAAGTTCATGCGTAATAAAATAATTATTGCATTTGGTTTTCGCAACATAGCAAGAATTATCGTGGCCTCGGATTTCAGCTCCACCACGCAGTGCACAGCATGATCGTTTATTTTGGCGGTTTCGGCCGAGCACCCGGAAAACTGTAACTAATTAAGTTATACTACAGCCTAGAGGAAAAAGTATATGGCTTGATGAACCGAACAAAGGTGATAAAATCCCAAAGACTTAGAAACTACAAGTCGCGAGGAATTATCATCCTTTATATAACCATTCTTCTCAGCATTCTTAGCATTCTTAGCATTTCCATCTGCCGTGTCTCTGGAACACTCTATCACAAACACCACTGTTGGAAGCCTTCGAGGCTCCTCCTGACCAAAAAGAGTGAGTCCAGCATAAACAGAAGGATCGGGAGTAAGATTCTGCAGGCTTTTGGATAACTGATCTCTGAACGAGGCATAGAGATGGGCTTGTCATTTTGAACCAGTTTGTAAGACGACATATATAGTGTTAACTAGCGGTCGGAAAATAAATTCGCTGGAATGGGGGTCGATATCCAATTTCCTTAAGTAAACTTTGAGTAGGGCAAACATTACCCTCTGACTGGGCGATAAAAGCCTCGTCCCCTTGTCTAAGCTGGTCAGTCTTGCTTTTTTCTACTTTAATAATCATGCACCCTACGTGGCTTGCATTCCAAATGCAAAGCGAGAAAAAGCATAATATGTACGATTCAAGCACGCGAAAGTACTAACAAAGCGAAAATAACTGAAACACCATAATAAGCGTAAAAACGAAAGAAAACTCATACGCCAGTGAACCCAAGGGCAACAGACTGACGTTCATCAAAAGAAATGAAGTATCAAAAAAACTTCTCCAACCCAGGTTCCAAAGACCCTAACAATTGCTGCATATCGAACAACTGCCGCAACACCGGTGCAAAAGCCAAAAATAGACTTCCCTCTGGCTTGCTTGCAATTCAGACGTAAAACTACAACACTAAATGAGAAATCCCAAAAAGGTGATTCTTGGGAATAACAAGAGTTCCCATAGCCTTACAAGATCTCATGTGAGTAACAACTCTACTAATTTGCGATACCTGTGGGAAAATCCAATTATTATCATACCCCGAGTCTCGGTGAAAGCCTCTACAACTTCAGTGACAGGCTGATAAAATCTAGAAGTGAAACGCGAAAGCCTGGAGTTATAACTGCAAGAAAACCTATCCACTGTGTGGAGCACCCACTTAGAATCCAACATGTGAAAAACATGGTCAGTTGATAGTATAATTATCAAAGTCAATAGTTCTACCCAAAAGATCGGCCTTGAAATTCATGCTCCTGGGGATCCACTTCATTTCAAGGGAAATTCCAGAACGGGTGAACAGATTAATAATAGAGAGCGCTAGGTCCTGAAGTTCTGGGACTCTATTGCCGTTGTGAACAATACTGACCACACTTGTGTTGTCAGTAAAACAAGCAACTTTTCCGCCTTGCAGATGGGAGATAAAAGCAGACAGCGCAAGGTCCACGGTCCTAAGCTCCCTCCAAGTCGAGCTCTTAGAGCTTTCAGTAGAACTCCATTTTTGGTGAAAAATATTGCACTCGTTGTCAATGAAAGAACTACAGGCGTGATCGGACACGTTATATGAGCTTAGCAGGCGGATGCAAAGGCACCCATGGACAATGGAAATTAAGGGATTCCACATTCTCGCTCCAAAATGCCGATTCATCGCAAGGTTCGTGTCCTTAGTTAATTCAACTTCGGTGATCCATGATAGAACGTGTCATAATCCTGGCAACACTTCCTACGCAAGGAGCGAGCCAAATGACTTGGCCTACGACCATCTTAGAATAAGATCTTAGAATAAGATTACGTATAAGATTAATACTTAGTCAACTCTTAAGCTTAGAAATGCTGCTTTCAGTAGCCGAAATAAACCCTTGATGAGTGTCAAGCAGAGTGCGCATGCCGAGCCAGGTGATAACTTGAACATGTTCCCAAATGGACTTTTCTTCGTTAATTAGAAAACCATACCTCGTCAAGTCAGCGCGAACTGTCAAGCTGTTACGTTTAGCCTCGACTGATAAAACTGGCACCACCCCCTAAACCATCGTCAAGAAAAATTGCATTGGGAATTTTCCAATTTTCCAACCAAGTGAAAAGGTAAAACTGTGAACTGAAAGTATTTTACTACACCATCACCGAAGACCCATGCGGAAGCTAAATATTCACTGAACTCCGGAAAGATTTCAACATGATGATAGCCGGACTTAAGATCGAACTTGAAAAGATGAAACCCCTTAAAAAAAAAAAAAAGAATTTCAAGAGCTACGAAAATGTCTTCGCATCTAAATTTCCGCTTGAAAACAAACAAATTAACATACCCCAGATCAAGAATCAATCTCGTCTTGCCTGAAGGCTGAATCGAAAGAGAACGTAGGCTTACTATATCAGGCTGACGGTCCAGAACAAATCGGAAATAGCCTCTGCAACAAAATGGCTATCCTTAAGCGCAGAAGTATTGTTGGAAATAACTTTAGGAGGCGGGAGAGACAGAAATGGAATTTTGTAACCGTCGCGCACGACGCTCAAGATGAACCCTGAAGCACCCAATTTCACCCATTCATCATAACATAACACCAAACGCCGGACCGTGAACCGAGGGAATACTTGATTGACCTGAGGAAAACTCATAATTCAAAAGCGACTTTATTTTAACTATCGTATCTCAATGCTCAATGCTGTTGCTATTAATAATGTATTCCCTTCGTTTGAATTATTTGCTTTGGGACACCCACTTGGTTAGTTCTTAGAACTATTTGGGTGCCCCAAACTCCACACAACTAAGTTAGTATTTAAATATTCTTTTTTTCCTCTCCTTCTTCATTTCTTAGATATGCTTAGCAACAATGAATTGTAAATTATTTTAGTGTCTTTTTTTGTACTCCATTCCTTATATTGATGTTTGTAACACTACTGTAATAATATAACTTTTTCTAATACACTGTATTCGTGTGAGTTTATAATTAAATAAAAATTGAATTGAATTGCTGTGAGTCCGAAGGTTCGCTATCGCAAGTGTCACGTAGATTATTACAAAACAAAAAAAGGATTGACAACGTTTGAAGCTGCCCTTGATCAGCGGCTAGTCATTGACCAGACTGGAACTTAGTAGAGTTGAGAAGACACTGTGGTCTCCAATGCCCTGGCTTGTTGCAGGCAGAACAGGAACCCGGCTTATTTAGTTTGAGCCCTGCTCTGAACTAAAGGTATAGTCTAGCACTGTGCCGTAAAATTGGTTGGGAGAGGTTGCTGCAACCGTTGTTAACGCGGTATGTTCCCTTTTGTTGCATTGTTCGCCAGCCTTGACTTGTTTCGCACCAAGTTTTGATTGGCTTGAGTACGCGCTCTGGCGTCTGTATGAATAATCTTCTTTTCGTCGTCGGAATCTTCCGCAAGATGATTCCGTTTATATTCTCGTATTAACGACCATTCAAAGTCGGACTTCTCGACTAAAAGAATGTGTTTCTGCCTCTCTGACAAAAGTTTCATTTTCAAACTATGGGACGAACAATGAAAACGTAAAGCTTGTGGGACGTGGCTAGAGTGACAAGAATACTTCACAAATTAATGTGATCAAGTAAGTTGAAGCCACTCTAAGGGCACTAAGGTGGCGGGCATTACCCCTTAAATCTACCAAAGCAAAGTTTGAGCCCAAGCATTAGTAGCCACATATTGCTTGTTTTATTGATATGTGTTTACTTGAGCCTGAGCATTAGCTATGCCATGCTGATGAGGCCTAACAAGGCCGAAACATTATTTTTAATTGGGCTTTTGATCTGGGCTTTCGATCTGGTTCATCACGCCAAGTTGTCACTTGTCTCCGGGTTCGCAAAGCAAATGGCTACAAATTCAGCTTGCATATTTCTGTGGCCTTCCAAGGAGTAGAAGCGACAAGCGATATGGCTCTGAAAACAGGCTACAATCTTCTCCCAAAACACCGACAACCGACAGAAATATGCCGAATAAAGCGCGACAGCTTGCAACAAGGACAATTCAATTTCCAATCCCCTTTGTTTCCTTTGCGACAGTTACATTTGTCCCTGACCAAACAAGCGACAGACAGAGTTGTAAACGAGCGACAAAGCGACACCAGACAACCCCTTGGAAAGCCTCATTTCTTCACTGAAACTGTAAACAATCCTTTGACAGGTTTAAAATAAAAACAGCAAAGTATTCAACGATCCGCTATTGATAAAACTCGCTGATTGTGTGCGGAGGATAGTCGTGACAAATATCCACAAGAAAACATTTATTGTCGGGTAATGGTGTCTAATTTGCAGTAAGAAAAATACTTATACGTTCTCATTCAATTATCCTGTCCTTTCGCTTTATACACCGTATTCACAAATGGCGGCCGGCCTGGGGCGAGTAAGCGGCCAAACGTGGAAACGAGGCGTTATAGGATAAAGTTTACAAACCTTTACAAACGTCCGTCTTGCTTACCGAGGACGATATTTCCTGGTCATCTTTAGCTGGAAGAAATCCAGCAGAGTTAAAAAATGAAGAGTTACGTTTTTGGCTAAAATGTAGAAAGGATCCAGCGAAAGGACTACGCACAAAAGCTCAGCTTGTGAAGCGGTATAAGTAGTTACATTATTTTCGGCGATCGATGACAGAGGACATCGTGGTTCGGCTGGTTTGTTTTGCTAGATTCAAGCTTATTAATTTATGTTTTTTTTTTCTGTTTTTAGTGTTGAAGGGTACATAAATCAAGGAAAAGATGTTTTTTCTTGTTGATCCTGACCCGAATTTGTTTTATTCGAAACGTGCCAAGCAGAATCCTTTAGCTGACGAAAACATTTCCAGTTTCTCTACTGTCGTCACTGCAGTTTCATCTGATGTGTGTTTTCCTCAAAATGGCTGGGGAAAACGCTTAGGTAAAAGCAATCATTCTGTTTTAAATGTCCAGAGACAAAGTTTCTTGTATCTCCTTTGAATGTTTGTTCAGACCCCAGTTTTTATTGTGAGAACGTTGATGGGAAGTGTAAATTGAAAGTAGCCCGTCCTTATTTTATGCACAAGTCTAAGGGCAAATGGGGATATCCGGCGCTGATTGGTGCGAATTTGTGATTTTTACCAAGAAGGGAATGTCTATAGAGAGAGTTCCCTTTGATCCGGAGTACTGGCAGGAGCTGGAGGGGAAGCTGCTGTTCTATTATTATACACATTTCATTAAATATGCTATAACTGATGCCTTATAAACTACAGAGTAACTTATACTGTATACATGTCAACTTTCCTTCTTGCTATAATTTGTGTGTGATATACAGTCAAGAGACATAAATATTCGTCACTTTCAATATGGCGGCGTTTGTTTACGTTTTTCCACGCGTTCGATTTGGCACAGCTTGCGACGCATCCAGGTTTGCAATGACCTCAATATTTAGTGAGATGGCCCTTCATTTTGATAACATTGTCTAGTCGATCAGGAATGGAGTGGCAAAGCTTTCTTATGTATTCCAAATCGATCTGCTGCCACACACTCTGAATCGCACGGAAGAGGTCATTCTTGGTCGTGATATTTGTCGTGGATTTTTGTAATTGTCTCTTGATGTAGAGCCAGATATTTTCTATTATAATCAAATCTGGAGACTGTGCTGGCCACTTCATGAAGGTTATTTCGTTTTCATCTTTGTAATTTTCTACGGCACGAGCTCTGTGAACGGGAGCATTGTCATCCATGAACAGGTACTCGTTATCTTCATAATATCAGGCTATTACTGTCCACAGATTATTTTCTAGGATGTCAATGTACTGAGCGGAGTTAATGTTACCTTCTACAGCAGCCAAAGTTCCATCACCGTCATAGCAAATACACCCCCAGATCATCAAACTTATCTTGCGTTCAGGGCGTGGACAGATGAGGTGCGGATTGTACTTTTCGTCGTCTTTTCGCCAAATATAAACACGGTTGTTTTCACCGAGAACAATATGAATTTCGTAGGAAAATATCACTTTTCTCCAGTACTCGTCTACTGTGTGACTTTTTCGCTCTTTACACCAGTCGACTCGCTTTTTGCGATTTACCTCCCGAACCACAACTTTCTTTTTCGCTGACCTTCGTTTATATCCTTCTGAGTGAAGAACCCTTTGCACAGTTTTCTTGCTGAAAGTTTGTGTTTTGCACTCGTTAAGCTTCGATGTAATGTCCTGTAAGTTTAGTCGTCTGTTCGCTTTAACAAGACGAAGTAAAGCATTTCTATCTCTATTTGTGAATTCCTTTTCCTTCCACTTCGTTTCAAATTCTCCACCGAGCCAGTCTTTTGTAGTTGCGTAGAACGCTTTGTGATAGTCGTTCTTGGAATGTTCAACAGTCGTGACAGTTCAGCTTTGTTTTTCCCTAATTCTGACAGTGCAACAATCAATTCCTTCGTTTCTGTGGTTAGTTCAACACTTTTTCGGCCCATAGTAGTTGGAAAAATATTTTTCAAACAACAACATAACAAATTATCAACCTTTAATCAACACCGAACTCGACGTCTCGACGGAAAGAAAAAGCAAGGTGATATCTCTTAAACAAAACGCCTGTAATTTCTCTCTGTACCGAGCTTTGCAACCGATTTTTCAATATTTTGTTAAGTCACTTGTTTCTTTATATTTTCTGTGTTTTTCCCGCCTAAAAAGACAAATGGCGCTGCCTGTCTCAGGTTTTCCCGCTCTTAGTGTGCAAACGCGGGTAAAAATTCCTCGCGCCATTTTCGAAAGTGACGAATAATTATGTCCTTTGACTGTAGATTTGACTAAACTGTACTCAAGTTTATAGTGGAGTAGTGAGTTAACCATATTGAAGCAGATGGGTCATACTAGGTTAAGAAACAAAAGTCCGTCTTGAAAACAGTGTTAACACTTTAGTAGCCCAGAGTAGTTAATCTCATTTTAAAGTCAATGACAAAAAGTAACCTACACAATACACTTACAAAACAAAAAACAAAAAATGAAGTATAAGTCAATGACCAGGCCTCCTATTTAGGTAGATATAATGGGGTCCTGGACATTACACAAGACAGTGCAGACTGCCCAGTTTGATTAACGACAGGAAATAAAGACAGAGGTGTAACTTTCTCCCAGATATGGAAGTTTTTGATCTTGTTAATAGCTTACTCCATGTGGATACGTAAAGCAGCAATAAGTAAACTTGTGTTTTAACTTAGAAATACCTTAATACCTGTAATTTAACTACCCATACAAATATATTTTAATGTGATGTAAGAAGGAAATGTGAAAATAAAGTGTTGTTGTTGTTCATCCTCTTGTGACATCTGCTGAGCTTGGCCAAGAAATGGGGGTATATTTAATGACACTCCGAGGGGAAGAAGGTCTTCGATTGTGAACCCTTTGTCAGCCATTATGTCGTCACCCTCACTAAAGCGTAAGTCCAGGATACCACTTCTTTCAACAATATCTCTGTCCGAAATACTGCCAGTATACAGTTGGCTGGTAAATTTTATTGCTCCAGAAGGGGCAATCTCAATAAGCCCTTTAAGCGTCGTGTGATTCTTGTACGAGCTAAATCGTTTCATGTTAAGAAGAAGGCTGCTTGGCATTTGGCATTTTATTTCTGTACAATCAAGGATCACACCGGTGTGTTTGGCCTATTTAACCTTGAAATCTTCAGGCATGGTTTTGTTGACTACTTTCCGGCTCGGCCAAATATTTATAGTGCCAAAACGAAGAAACATAAAGTTGATCAAGGAAATGAGAATCCTGCTAACAGTTGTCTGAGAGATGCCAAATAAAAATGACAAATTTTTCTCATGAGATCCCAGCCGCAGTCGACACATGCCTAAGAAAAATTCTTCCTCCGCCTTGAGGGTTCTTCTTCGCCCAGGTTTTGTTACAATCATTTTGTAAAATCTTACAACCATCTTCAAAATTTTCATCAAAATTTTCGCCCACCTTTATTTCGACAGAACGCCAGTAACGAATGTTTTCACCGTTTTCCTCTGCTTTTAGATACGAGAGCGTGCCTGAAATGTCTCTATGTTTGGGAACCCAGTCTAAAATGAAATGGAATCGTTTTCTGACAGATTGTTTATGCAAAACCTACATGATTTTAAGGCGCTGTTTTCCTCGGATCGGCACTTAATTTCTTCCTTTGATTTCATCAGTTCAGCTTCAATGGTAGCTAGACATGTTTTCAAATTCGATACTTCTTCGTTTAAACAAGCAATTTCTTGCTGAGATTGCAACAGATGGACTTTCAATGATTCTTGTGATTCAGCAACATCGAGCTCGTTTGAAACCGCATCCTCCGCTGTGTACGTTAATCTTCCTACTGTTGTACTAGTGCAGACTGAGGAAGCCACCGATACGCTAAGGTTTTGGTCCACATCGTAACCTTCTCTACTTACGCATAACTCTTCAAGTCGCTTCCTTTTTACAGGAATCGGTTCACTTGTTCTGTTGAATGGCGGTGGTCTTTTCCGCGGAGAAGTACGCCATGCAAACTTTGAAGGAATCGCTCCTTCCTAAATCAATTTTCTTGCCCCCTAGACCTGTTTTTATTTCTTCTTTACGAAACTGCAGTGAGCAGACCTTGGTATGTTTAGTTATTGAAAAGTTCGGGCCAACATCTCTTCGGATTTTAGTAGCCATTGCTTGAGAAAGGTTTGATCCGTCGGGAAACTAAAATATCCTACTCTGTTACCCTAAGCATCTACATTTCCCTTTTGGTTGCAAACAGGGCACAGCAATAAACGTTAGAACTTGAGGATATCCAAAGGAACTTGTTAATGTAAAAGAACTCCGCACAAAGCTTATTAACAAAAGCAATATCAGCACTGGACCATCTGTATGCCTACTGAAACTCTGTTTCTGTAAATTTGTTTATCCCATAACGCCTCGTTTTCATGGTTAGGTACCAGTTTTTCCCGCGCGTCCGCCATTTGTGAATACGGTGTATACTGTGTTCAAAATACAGTGAATGAATGAAGCTTTATTTAATCTCGGGATTGATGAGGTTGGTTAGACCTCTAGCAAAAGTATGCTAATAAGCCGAGAAAAAAAGAAACGGTAATCCAAAAACTTATTTACGATATAAAGCCTAAAAATTACATGATATAGCTATTTACAATAAAAAGCCCAATTACTCAATAGAACATAGCTGTTTTTATTGTCAACCATGCGGCTTGACAAAAGGACGCGAGCGTTAACCTCCACATTAAAACACGGAAGGAAACCAAAGTGGTGAAGTCCTCATCGATCATGGTGATCTCGGCGAGAAAGGGAAATTAATTAACACGCAGTTTAGGCAAGACGCGAACTGAA
This sequence comes from Pachyseris speciosa, assembly GCA_016490735.1. Taxonomy (NCBI): domain Eukaryota; kingdom Metazoa; phylum Cnidaria; class Anthozoa; order Scleractinia; family Pachyseridae; genus Pachyseris; species Pachyseris speciosa. The sequence goes on from JAEMWC010000691.1 coordinate 145,165, forward strand.
CGTAAAACTAGAATGCCCGATGGGGCATAAAAATAGCAATCGATAAAGAGACTTAGCGGATTAAAAAGCCGCAGAACTCATTACACAAACTGACCTTGGGGTATAACATTAAACATGAGGAAAACAGTTATCCAGACACATATAATTTTTAATACTCGCCATCAAATAAGTTTCCAAAGCGTAGTTAGTCGGGCCCAGCAAGGTCAGCGAATTCGTGAAATCTCCGAGGTAAAAAAGCACAAAACTTGAACAACGAGTTCTGTAAATCATCCTTGACCTTCACTTTGATATAAAACAACGCTACGAAGTTACCCTATTGACTAATGTCACACTGAAATTTACAAATTTTTCCCAAAATAGTACAAGGAAAATGAAGAAGAATAAACAGAAAACATATTTATGGCCATAAATTTGGAGATTTGTTGACCATGCGATAAAACAAGAGCGATAAAACAAGGGTTTCGAAGTCTGAGTAATTTCATGTTACATGAAATTCCAGAATCAACGGTCGCGGCGCGCAATGCATCAAGGGCGAATCTGGCCTTTAAGATTAATCCTGTACTGGTCCTCATTTCCTTTTTTCTTGAAGCGACGCGGCTCGTCGAACTTAAACCTTTTTTTATCTCTTCGAGATGCGAGTCGGCGGTGTTCTCGTGGGAACGCTTGAGATTCGACAAGGAACTAGCTAACAACGAATTCATTGGAGCTAACAGACTTTCGTTTTTGTTTGCGACTGGTGACTCGACAATTCTGATTACATCGGCTTTCTCCATAGTCTAAGATGGCTGGAGATAGATGAAACAAAAAAAGTAACGCAAACCAAACGAGGTGTTGGCCTAGAATGACTTCCAACGTGACATACACCTAATATTTCCCTCCCTTGTACCCATACTGCACCTCAACTAAATTAGCCCTAGTCCCCACTGCTCTCATGCCGCAGAAATATTTCATTTCCCGCTAATTCGTATCCACTCAAACGTCAGAAATTCCATTTTGTGTATCCGCCTCAGCCTTCGTTTTCGGCAGATAACACAAACCAAGGCCATGACAATTGTCGCTATCATGCTCAACCTCAACAATTGTTAATTATTAATTAGCGGGTTACTGGCTACCTTACATAATAATAATAATAATAATAATAATAATAATAATAGTAATTGTTATTATTATCTATCGCAAGAATGTTTGATAGAGAATGTGCCCATCACCGTTATTGTGATCGGTCAGAGTTTACAAAAAGCTCCAGTCTCGTGATCCACACTAAAACACTGAAATCAAGTTCTCCGCCTTAGAGAGCTTTTTTTTCCAAGAAGTGTCTGAGAAAGTCGTTTCAATGAGGAAATCCAAACAAGGCAAGACAGCTGCGTTTTCAAATCAGTTATCTGGTTTAGTGTAAGGCCCAACAAAAACCTAATTAAGTGTATTATACTACTACCTGAATGGCTCGTGAAATGATATATAACAATTTTAAAATACCAGTCGTGGTATTTATGCCAAATGTCACTACAAATAATCATTTACCTAGCTATACTAATTGAAAAGCAAGCTTCTTCATGGTCTTTCTGTGGCAGATAATACACTTTATTCCAAAATGGCGGCCAATTTATTATTGTTTTGGTTTGGATGTTAATTAGCCCTCTTTGCGTCATTTTCACCTCAGATTTCTTTTGTATTTTGTACATGATAAGGAGGCAAAGAGGCTTAATTAAATGCAAACAAAATTATAATAAATCCGCCGCCATTTTAGAATAAGGTGTATAGCACTTACACTTTCATCTTCCGAGTCATTTCACTAAATATGCCATCTGGCAGTGACGTCAATGGGTTATCGTAGAGTGTTCTGAAAAGGAATGTAAAATTTATTTTTCTGCAATTAGAAAACATTCTGTAAGCCTAGCCAGATGCTTATATAAACTATTGAACTTGTACGCAAGTTTCTCTCATAAATATCACATATCTGATTGGAATGAAAAGAAAACAAAAATATTTGAAGAACATTCGAGTCATCTAAAGAGTTTAAGGTGATGGCCTCAACAAGTCAATAAAAAACTAGTCGAGCAGAAGTTATCTTAGGAATCAAGTGAGTTGTATAACGTAGCGCCAGTAAAACTCTCCAGCAGTTGTACCAAAAAAAAAAAAAAACTGAATTAACGAGCTAGTACTTTGTCCTATCAGCAAATGTTGTTAATCGAGCCAACTGGAGGGCCTCTGTGTGATTCTCAGCCGCTGGGAACTGTTTTAAGCGCCCTTTTTGGATCTCTTCAAATGAAATAAGCAGAGACACTCACAACCTTTAAGAACTCTCTTTGGAACAGGATTTTAAAAGATCTGCACCTTTAAATATCAGTTATTTTACATTATAAACACTTTGCCGCATGCTCTTGATTAGTCCATAATTTTGTAGATTTTAATTATTTTCTATTGTAAGTCATTTCTATTATTAATTTGTAATTAGGGCCACTAATTTATTAGTATTTACATGCTATTTCGTGTTACCCTCGTTAAATAACAATATACCTTCAAGATGTTTGCATGGTTAACACCCGCTCTACGCAATACCCTTAAGGAATACAGCTTCTTACAAGTTTTCTTAAAAATGTATTCGACCGATGTGGATATTCCACCTGAGGTCACTGTCCATAAAAAGTCCTAAAATCATGTAGCTCGTAACACCTTCTATTACATTATTGCCTATGTAAGTTGGAGTTGTGTAGGAACTTAATAAAGGTAATAATGGTTTACTTTTTTGTTGAGAGGGGTGTGAAATGAGAAAATAAGACGCATTGTATGAGTCCTAAGCTCCCAAGGCAGCAATCCAGATGTCTTTCATCAGCTGCCTTTTATATCGTACGTTTGAGAGTGTTGTTATGTGTATTAGTTGTTGAGTGTCTGTATTCTTGTATCGCCGTATTATCATTAATTATCTATTCAGTACGCCTTTCGACAATTATTGTTCATAAAATTATTCACAAAGGTTTATGTTAACTTTAGTTTGTTATCTTTAAACGTCGAGCTGAGGGATTCGATCTCTTTCAAAGAGAAAAGCTCTTTTTCTTTGGCTACCGAAGGGAAGAAGAAACGTACAGTACCGAGGAGGTAGAAGCCTTTTGGAATACTCAATAGAAAGTTAACATGTTCTATTCACATGGTACGAATCATAGCTGTGGTGTGTTGGTGCTTGTGAGAGAAGATTTAGAATTTGAGCTTAAATCATCTCAAATTGACAGTGAGGGTCGTTTATTTATCACGACAGTGTGGAACAAAAAATAGTTTGGGGTTGTGATTTTAACGTTATTTTTGACACAGATCTTGATTGTTCTGGTGGAAATCCGATGGAAAAAATTCTTTAAACCGGATTCAGAATATTTTTCTAAACTTTGACTTAGTAGTCAACTGGCGAATAAGAAATCCCGATTGTAAACGATTTACTTGGAGGCGAAAAAGCCCTTTTATACAACGAAGGTTAGATTTCTGGCTGATCAGTGACTCGTATCAGGAAGAAGTAGACAAGGCAGATATCACGCTTAAAAATCTAGCCCCTTTTCACGTGAGGAAACACCTGGCAGAGAGCTTGGTCCTCTCTAAAGTGAACTATGCATGCTCTGTTTTTCACTCCCTCCCAGCATTTCAAATGAAGCCCTTCCAAAAGCTACAAAATGCATGAGCTGGATTTGTCACAAGAAGGTTCGCAGGAGTGGAGGACGTTGCAAAGTTGAACTGCCTTCCAGTGAATGAGAACATTGAGCTAAATATACTTAAATTAACTCATAAGTCGCTATACGATGAAACGTTTCCTGAATATCTTAAATTAAATCTACACATGGTCAGTGCTTATAGCTTGAGATCTTCGATTGCGCCTGTCCTTTCTATTCCGAGAGAGTCGGGAACTTTTCAGCACTTGGCAGCAACTACTTTTAATAAGCTCCCTGTAGCTATTAGAAACATAATTTAGTATAACTCCTTTTGTCGTAGTGGGAAGAGACATCTTTCGTGCGGGGAACTTGAAGCAGTGACACACTTATAAATTGTACATATAATATTCTTAATTTTTTATTTTTATTTATTTATTTATTTATTATTATTATTATTAATATTTATTTATTTATTTGTTATTTTTAGGCAATTTTTTGTTATCATTTATCACTGTAAATACTAACTACTTAGCGTTTTTAACAGAGTTTTTCCTAGGTTTGTTTTAATTGTAATTAACTCTGGTTAAATATTAACGGATGAAGAGCCACCTAGTGGAAATGCTGTTAATAAAGTCATTATCATTATCATTATTATCATTATTATTCCATCTATCAACTCTTATCATTCAGCAATTGTACTCCATTTTAATAGTATTGAAGAACAGAAACACGGTCATTCTTATTGGAAATTCAATGCTAGTTTACTTGATGATCCCAGTTGGTGTGAAGAAATCATAGAGCTAGAGGTTAATGACAAAAGGGTATTGTGGGACCTAATCAAGTACAGAATAAGGCAAGCGTCGATGAAATATAGTAAAGAAAAGGCGATGTTTGACGAGTTGGCTACACCGAAAGGTCTCTGATGAGTCCCTTGGCGGGGACGAAACATACGTATGTCAGGCTAGCCACGTTAATATGCATTGAATTATTCTTTACAATTTCAATAGTTGTTTATCGGCACGTTATGCAATTGGGAATCCTTATGAGATATAAGGCCAGATTGCCACCATCATTTGATTGCTGACGGGACTTCAAACGCGATGTTTGACGAGTTGGCTACACCGAAAGGTCTCTGATGAGTCCCTTGGCGGGGACGAAACATACGTATGTCAGGCTAGCCACGTTAATATGCATTGAATTATTCTTTACAATTTCAATAAAAACTAGCAAATATAGAAAATTTACTTAGGCAATATGAAGATGACTGTGGTGCTAATCCAACGCCTGAGAATAAGGACTGAAAATGGAAATTTTGAAAAATTAGTATAATTCCTTTTACGAACATTTAGCTATGGGCGCGATCATCCGGTCAAGAGCCAGATGGTACGAATGTGGTGAAAAGAGTAACAAATATTTTTCTAACTTTGGAGTCAAATAGAAAAGCTAAAAGTACTGTGCGAAAGATTTTTACTGAAGAGGGTTTCTTAACCTCAAATCCAAAGAAAATTATGGAAGAGATAGAAGGTTTTTACACTAGTCTTTACAAATCAGATTCACTAAACCCAAGTAACAATTTGTTAAACTCCTTTTTGGAAAATCCAGGATTGGTTAAGCTCTCCAGTGATGAACCTGTGCTATGCGAGGGAAAGTTGACAGTTCCTGAATGCTTGAAAACTCTTCAGTCCTTTTAGAAGAATAAGACACCAGGTAATGATGGTTTGACTACATAATTTTATTTGGTATTTTGGGACGTTTTGGGTGAACTTCTTGTAGCAAGCCTAAACTGCTCATACGATTATGGAGAGTTATCAAATTCACAGAAACAAGCAATCATAACATTGCTAGAGAAGAAGGAGAAAGATAAAAGGAAAATAAGTAATTGGAGACCCATATCTTTGATTAATGTAGATGTCAAAATAGGATCCAAAGCCATCGCTCAAAGATTACAAAAGGTGTTACCGAACATTATTCATCATAATCAGAATGCTTATGTTAAAGGCAGAACCATTTTTGACGCGATTCGTACCATAGACGATGTTTTAGAATACAATGAAAGATACAATATCAAAGGACGATTAATCGCCATTGACTTTCAGAAAGCTTTTGACTCAATTAATAGAGATATCCTGTATCGAACACTTCGAACCTTTAATTTTGGCCCATCCTTTGTGAAATGAGTGCATACATTTTACAGAAATATTTCAAGCTGCGTTCTTAATAATGGATTCTCCACTGGATCTTTCCAAATTCAGAGAGGTGTAAGGCAAGGAGACCCACTTTCCCCTTACCTGTTTATATTTGTCTTAGAGGTGCCAGATTAGGAATCTTTGCAGACGATTTAACAACTTTTGTGCGGAATGATCAATCCTTACATCTTCTTTTGGATATAACGGAAGATTTTGGAGAATGTTCGGGTCTTCAAATTAACTATGAAAAATCAGAAATATTTCTTCTTGGGAATCAGACCTTAGCCAATGTATCTGCTGTGGAAATAAGAAAAGTGAAAGTTAAAAAAGCGGTTAAGATATTGGGGGTTCATTTCACCTATGCGAATGCTCTGAAACAAAAATTAAACTTCGCGGAAATTATTGACTCCATTAAAGGAAAAATCAAGTTAAGGAGGAGGAGGAATTTGACTATCACTGGAAGAATCCAGATTGTGAAGACCGTTGTCATACCTATATATAATCATGTATCGTGCAGGTTTAATTAGTTTAGATAGAAGTAATAAAGACAGGGTACTGAACGCTCTTATCTTATTAGTGACATAGAATTTGGCGGGCTTAAAGCTCCGCATTTAGAATCTATTATTAAGACACAAAGAATTTTATGCTGTAAACAATTTGCCAGTGGCGACCTTTTTATTACATTACCTCAAACCTGTTGGGGTAAATTCCTTCTATGTTGTGACTTCGATTTGAAAAAAATTACCCATCAGTCTTCCCAAATATTACAAAGAATGCTTTGAACTTTTTGGTGAGCGTTCAGTATCCAAACAATCAAATGAGAACCTTTCACATAATAAAATATGGAATATAGTAATCTGGAATAACAGTCATATTTCTATCAATGGTAAGTCCGCTTTTAACAAAGATATTGTACGAAAGGGAATAATTAGAGTCGGTGATTTAAAAACACAAGAAAAGCGATTGATTACCCAAGGTTGTCTCAACGTTTTTGATTTATCTCCTGTGGAGTGGTTCGAAATAATAAGTATAGTAGATGCTCTACCGAAACAATGGCGTACATCGTTAACAATGAATGGTTATACTGAGAAATCCGATTTCATTCTTGAAAATCAAATCCTCTTGAAAGTAATGGGTCAAAATTCTATTAAGTAAAGCTACTTCCAAGGGCGTGTGTGCTGAGCGCTATAGAATTTCTCCGCCCACTGCCCAGCAAAGGTATACACCCCCTATAGTACGGAGTCATCGGACTGGAAATAAATTTACAAATTGCCGTTCACAGTAGTTATAGACACAAAATCACGAGAATTTCAATAAAAAATCTTGAATAGATACCTAACAGCAAACACCCTGTTAAAAAAAATCGGTAAAACTGACTCCTCAGCCTGCTCCCTCTGCAAGACTGTTGACGAATCCCTCGAACACCTACTTATATCTTGCCCTTATGTGATATCCTTATGGGATTGTGTATGGGATTGTGTAAGTGGATTGCATCGTTATCTGACGTGGACAAAATAT